>LTAT01000477.1:0-26965 GCA_003286495.1 Chlorodrepanis virens | reverse complement strand
TATGTAAAAGTATGTGGAGAAAAGCAAGCAGCAATCATTGAAACTGTGCACATGAAGAAAAGGAGCTTTGTGGGCTTCCAGGAACAGAAAAGAGGAGTCAGAGTGTGATATTTAAACACACTTTTAAAAGTGCACATTTGTGCTCGCCAGTAAAATGGCAACAGACGTAGCAATTTGATCAAGGCTATTCATCCATAAATGGAGCTGTTTCCAGATGATAGCAGGCATTAGTGGGATAACAGGGATGGGTGAAATGAGCATCAGTGCCTATCCTTGAGTTTACACTGGTTTATTCCTAGAGAGTCTGACAGAGAGCACTGACAGGGGTGCTAGGGCAGGGCTGGTGGTTCTGGGCAGGTGTGGGATGGCAGGAGGAGCAGACATTGGAGCGAGGCTGTTGGGGTTATCAGCACAACATCAGCTGATCTGTAAGGCATGAGCACTGCCCATGCCTCGCAGGCTGCTTTTCTGGGTACCCAGGAGGGAGACAGCAAGGAAATCCTTGGCCTTAGGAAGGGCAGTCATTCCAGTGGGCTCCAAGAGAATACAGAGGGAGTCCCCCAGACCTGCAGGTGTTGGTTGTAAGCAGAGCTGGGTGCCTGAACCTTTGTGCTCCTTATCATCCAAGGGACAGACCAGTGTGGGCTGCTTGGGTATGAGCATCTGAGCTCCAGAGTGAGTGGGAACATGTCTCCTCACCCTTGGGAGTATTTGGGCGTAAGAGTCAGTTGGGTGACATCAGTTTTGTGTTCACGGAAGAAGACCCCTTCCCTTCCTAGGAAGTTGCTCACTAGGATTTGTTACTTTATCAGAGGTGTTGCAATATTGTCTTATATTCCCAAACTTCAGGAAATAAAAAAGCAGTGAGTGAATTCCCCACCCCACTGTTTGGATTTTTTAACTGGATGAGATCTTAAAACAATGTCCAGTGAAGAAAATCAAAATATTTAGCCATTAGAAATGTACTGACTTTCATAAAATTAGATCTTGAAAACTAATTACCTAATTCTAAGTTTGAAATGGCTACATTATTTTGCAAATATCATGGTCTCTTGTAGTTTTCATCTTACAAAAATATACATTCAGCTTGCATTTTAATCTGATAAGAATTCTGAGAAAGTCAGCACCCCTTTCTGCTTCTTTTCTTTTCGGATACACTGTTTGTAGGTGCTAGAATTTACCAGAATTTCAGAGTCAATTAAGAATCACCACTGACTTCAAGAATTTACTTGAGATGTTTTTCCTTTTTCTTTTGGCTAGGTAAGGTATTTTCATAATTATCCCTCTCAAAAAAAGTCTCTGCTCAATTGAAATTAATGAAAGATATCCCCCTCCACTCCCCTTTTTTCTAAAGTTTTATTTTGACATATGGTATTACTTTTTATTTTGGCACTCAGGCTTGTTGCACAAATGGAAATGAGGACCTGAGCAGTGACCAGCATTTTTAGAAAGATAAGTGAGAAGTGGTTTTGATTTTAGGCTATTTAAGTACCTAGCATATGTTACAGCTTATTTTATAAGAAATATTTGGAAAATAAGGCAAGCACTTTTCTGGGTGTCTCTTTTTCCTTCCCTCCCACATATTCTAGTGAAACTTTATTAAGTTTAAAAATAAAAAATATCTTAAGCAAGTTTTGTTCCTATAACTTCTAGAGATTTTTTTGGCATAGATAAGATTAAAAATTATTAGTAAAATGTACAAAATATCAGTGTTTCACATTTATTTAAAAAAAGCTCTCCTTTCTGTTGTGCTCTTGCAGACATAGGTTACTGAATGTTATCAGACATCGATTCCTTAAGCATTTACTGTTTGAGTCACTTGGGGTGTTCAGTCCATGACCAAGTTTTTGAGATTAAATGCTTACAAGGCATTGAAGGTGTCAGGAAATATGGTCCTCAGTGCTCAACAGTCTTTGGTTTGGTTTGTAGTAAGCATCTCCAGAAACAATTTCACTGTATAATAAACCTAATGTGTTCATTTACCTGCCTTAGGCATTGTTGATGAAGAGTTTGATGTAATTGCACAGCACTAGTACTTCACCTGAGCAGTTAGGTACTTTAAAGTTGACTAATTATTGTTTTGATGAGGGTGAGGAGGTGTTTTTTTGCAACACCTCCCCATGGCAGCCTACCTAAACCCAACAGAAAGGTGATTAAATGAGCAATCTCCAAAGCCTCTGCTGCAAGGATCTGCCTCAAAAATTTTTGACTGCATTACAGTGCTAAGAGTACCTAACATTACTTCCTCCTGTTTACTTTTTAATCAGTTGCCTAAATGTGATATCATTAAAACCACATCAGCTATACTAAAAAGTCACAGATGAGTTCCAGGCACAGATTTAAATCTCAGATGTGGCTTTGGTTAGCAGACTTTTTTTGTTGTTTTTAGTTAAAGAGTTCTCACTGAGGAAACAAGTGTGTTATAGATGAAATGTAAACTTGCAGGTTTTTTCTCTCTGACCCATTGTGAATGAAGTTATAATTTATCTATTTCAGTCTAAGGAATGCATGTTAAATTTGCTGTTATTATCCTTGCAAACACAAAGAACTTCTGGAATTTGTTGTTCTCCAATTGGAATCTGATGAAACATTTGCAGGGAGGCATTTTGAACAAAGGATGTGCCCTATGCTAGTGTATAAAAAAACCCCCAACATTTCTTAAAAATTCTCAGCTTTGTCATGCTTTAAATTCTAGTACCTTGGTAATTTAGCTCTGAGTATTTCTAAACATATTTGTTGAAGGATTTTTTTCATTGAGTATTGCTGCTGTTGCCTTTTCTTGGTTTTGCTACATGTATTAAAAATAGTATATGACATGCAAATTTTGCTATTAAATCAGTCTGAATTTATTATGTTTCTTTTGGGTCATAGCAAATGTATCAAATTCATTTATTAGTAAGTGACTGTTACCAAAATTCTGTAGCCTTGTTGAAATGATATTTAGGTCCAGATCTTTCCTAATGCTGTAGCAAAGGCTCTGCCTGCTTAACAGTGACATTATTCAGTGAGAAAAAAAGTTGACATCAAAGTTTGTATCTATAAGACTCTGCAGAGCAGCTCAAAACTCCACTTCCTTCTGGTAATTATCTCTGAAAAAGAAATTATTCCAGTGCTGATCTTGGCACTGTTGTGAGGGGTCTTTAAGCCCTTGTGGCTCCTCACAAGAGCTGTTTGGGGAGTCTTCCCCCAAGCTGTTGGGAAATCTTCATTAAATGTGTGTGAAGCTCAGTCCTCTTCATCATTTTCTTTTTTTTTTTTTTTTAAGCATGCCATGCTGTTTGTAGGTGTGACTTTCACCAAGTCACCAAGTGACTTCCACCAAGTGTTCCCCAAGGTGTAACTTTCACCAAGTGTTTCACCAAGTGACTTTCACCAAGTGCTGTGAATATAATTAATAGACACTTTTCACAATGTGCAATTTTACAATATATATAAAATAGTAAACTTTAGGGAGACCAGATGCAAGGGGTTTATGGAAAGCAAGTCTCCCTTTGCAAAGCACCATGAACATCCCTGAGCTAAGTAAGGATGGGGTGAAGAGAAAATGCATGGATCTTGGAGGTGGATTAAAACTCTGAGGTTTTAATCTAGGGCCATAGTTTAGGCTCTGACTTCAGACTGTGTTGTATGTGTTTTAGCCATTGGAAAAGTATTTGTGGAGGGGGCGTGTGTCCATTCTGCCCTCTGCATCACAGTAGTTGTGTGCCCAGTGCTGTTAGGCTTGGAAGTAAGGTGGGGACTGTTTCACCGGTAACTTATCCTAAATTATTAGTTCTTAGCTTTCTAAAGCTTTTACTAAAATTATCAACTCTAATATTTATTTTTTTAAATTTATTTTTTAGAGTAAATGGTAACTACATATGTTGAGATATGTATGCTCTATGTACAGTCATCTTTCCTTTTCAGAGAATTGAATGCAGGTTTGCTTGATATAATGACATTTTTAACAATACTTCTAATCCCCTTAATTCACAGCTGCATCTTACAGAAATATTTGCTCATTTCATGCTTACTACCAGCAGGGCTGTGGCCTCCTTTCACCATGGGGGCCCTATAGCTGTCTGTAGGCTCTGGAGGTCTCTGCTTCTGGATATTTGTGCAGTACACCATAGCCAGTGAAGTCCCAGAAAAGCCATTGAGACTTCAGCTCCAGAAAGTTCTTCCAATTGAGCTGCAATAGTCTGAAAAACAAAACAAACATAGACAGATTTCCAGATGAGAAAATAATTAGGATGATGATGATGATGATAATAATATACTAAAAAATTGCCACCAACCCTTCAACACTCTCCAGCCAATCAATCGTGACCCAAAAACTGCCTTCAGAATACAGCCAAGGTGGCTCTAGATGCTTACATTCATGATTAAAAGAGACATCTCCATAGTTTTGCATATGTATTCATTTATGCCTATAAATGCATTTTGCATTTATGACTTCAAGGTAGAATTTGGAAATGGTCAGGGTAACACCTGGGTCATGCCTGTAAATCCCAGCTGATGACAGTGTACAGAATGTGTCCATCACAGACTGATGACATGATCACTTATGCAATTTTATTGTGAAGTCGTGGGAGGGACCTAACTTGCTTGGACCAGTACAGGAGTTAAAGGATTTTGATTGGAGTGGGAGACCTGGCTTGAAACTGGGCATGTTTAAGGGATGTACCAATAAATATCATCCATAGGGTAAAAAAATGGATTTTCCTCTCCTCCTCTGCCACTGAGGAGATGAGAATGAAAGATTAATGTGGCCAGATGGAGAGCAGCTATTATTTCGGGTTCCTCTTAAAAGAATTTCTTTTACATTTTAATATTAAGCAACCATTGGAATAAAGCAAGACTTTGTTAAAAAAAAAAAAAGGGAAAAAGTAGGTTTTTAATGTACTTGCCCCTAGCTGATCTCCAGAGGATGATTTTTTTCATCTATATTGTTTCATTCTGATAATATATCAGTCATTTCTGTTGCATACAAGAAGAATGATTTTACATATGTCTTATATGTTCTCAAAGAGAACAATTATTTACTTTACTTCAGGGTGTTTTCATACCAAATGCCTTCTTATTCTAAATTGTAAAAATGTATCGTATATATGAGATACAATGCTTACCAAGCAAATCAAGCAAAGATTTTTTTTCTTTTTTTCTTATCATCTACCTAAAAACCAAAAAACAACAAAACAAACAAAATCTTAAGTATTGAATTGCAAAAGAGAAGTACAAACATAGTTTATAATGAATGTGAGAGATAGCTAACACATGCTAAATATTGTAAATACAGAGGAATAGGCCAAAAAAAAAGGCATGAGAATGGGAAAGAGGAGTTGTGATGTCATCAGAGCTTTTGGAATCTCAAATGTAACTCTCCTTTTTCCCCAAAGTCCACCCTGTTTTTCTCATTGCCATAGGAGCATCCCTTTCAAAGCCTGTGATCCATTTTCGATACCTGTCTTAGGTTCCAATTTTAAACTTGAGAAATACTATGCATTTAGAAATTTTAAATGGCCAAATTAGTAAGCTGATAAGATCAATTTAAAGCAAATCGATTGGAGGCATGTATAGCAATCATCAACAAAATTTGTGTGCTGCAAGAAAATATATTACAAATCTTGCTGACAAAAAGGAGGCCAGAAGCTGTCAATGTATATTGGGTGGAGTTTCCCCTCCCACCCCCATTTGTCAGACTTTATTCACAGAGTCTTCTCACACTCATAACTTGATAACAAAAAGAGTTAGCGTGGTATGGTGGGTGACAGGTGACCTTGTGATGGCCGTGCCTGCCTTGCTGTTGCTGTTCCATTTCTGAGTCAAAAGCAGCAAAATTATACAATTTAGAACCTGAGAGTGTGCAAATGGCTAGAAACTCAGTTCAACAGTCTGGCTTTGAGTTCATCATGAAGGAAAGCAATTAATCAGGAATCATTCATAGTCAAACCACTTTTAAAGGTGCCACCTTCAGCATGATTCAACACTGACTTTGCTTATAACAAGTTCTGATAAAATGATGAACTGGTTTGCTTCTCAGGGGGAGAGGAAAGCTGGTGTTTTTGAAAAATTAGGTTCTGAATCCTGTAAGACTTGGTTGGCTAAAGTAAAAGGAAAAAAGATCCCCTATGAACGCAAGTTATTTTTTCTCCACACTCCTGGGATGCAGGTATGTGATCTCCTGCTGCAGGGTTTTCCTGGCTGTTACTTTTCATGGGAGCAGAGTTGTCTGTGTTTTAACAGAAGCATTCCCTGTTACCTTCAGGTAAGTTTGCAGTAACATGCTGTAGGATGGACACTTGCCAAGGTACTGCACTACAGTGGATAATGTAGACCAAGGAAAAAGCTGAGACTGTTGTGGTTTTTTCACATCACTGAATGAAGACACTTTATGTCAACCTCTTGCTTTAAAATCAGTTCTCTTCAGAGAAGACCTTCTTATTAGTGCAACAGTAACTCTTCAAACAAATCAACAAATCTCATTATTTAAATTGTCTCCAGAGGATTTAGTCCAGCTCTTTGTTCTTTCCTAATTATGATTTAACTTAAGGCTCAGTTAAGATGCTTTTGCTTGAGCATCTTGTAATGTTCTGAGTGTAAGAGAACTCCAGTTTTCAAAGTGAAGTGTCTAGAGCCTGGTTATGTAGCTGCCAAAGGAAGTTTTATTCCTAAAGAGTTAGCCAGACTGTCCTGATAGCACCAACACAGGGGTATCTTCAGAGGTCAGCTGAGCCAGAGGATGCAGTGCTTTGGCTGCTAAAGCCCTCCAGTACAATCCCTCTAGCACAGGGTGTTTTTAACTCCTGTGGCTAAAAAAGATTTACACACTTGCAATAGTGGGGTATAACTCTGAACTTGCTTTAAAATATGTAAGGACTACTAGAATACAGTTTTCTGTGATGCCAATTATTTTTGGGTGATGTGATCAAAGTTTTTGAACTAAATAAGTCTGGGAAAAAAGCATATAAATTTGTGCAATAGGAGAGCTTGAGGAGTATTGATTCAAATAAACCAAAACATTTCCCAAATACAAATGTACACTTATAATTATGTGAATATTTCTATTTTATTAAATATACTAACTATAATAAAAATAACTCTTGCATCTGTGAGGGATTTGAGGAGTAATTATCTTAAAAGCTTTATTTTTCCGTGTTGGTGAAAGTGTGTAAAATCATTGGCATCTTTTCTACAATTCAATAATAGCAAACCTAAAGATTGTAGTCAGCTGCTAAACTGCACTGTGGGAATTATCTTTTGTTGATAATGATGAAAACAACTTTTTTTTTTCTGTTGTGTTAGAAGCATGTATTCATTTTACACTTGCAAATAGCCAAAGCTGAGTCTTTAAAGATGACTACGGAAAAATAGAAAGAAAGGACTCTGGTGAAAAGTAGCTAAGTTAGGACAGCACAATCCTACTCAACCTGAGTCTGTAGGATCCTAAACTCCTGGAGCAGCCGCCTTCTTTTTTTAGACCAGTCTCTCTGGTCGTCATGTCCACTTGGGTTACAATTCCCCCAAAAGATGTTTCTATCTAATCTGCTTAAGGTTTTCTAGGTCCAGAAGGGGCTCTCGGAGCACACCCATGGCATGCCAGTGAGATCAAATCCAATCCCAGCCTGCACTGGCAACTTTTTGTTCCCACTGAAAAGGAGACAGGTTGAGCAGTGGTTTTCCTTTTGTGTAATACTCCAGTGGCGAGAGTGCTCATTGAGGCACTGAAGTGCGTACGGAAGGCTTTCCTCTGCCTGGAGGGCCTTGCCTCTGGCTTAGCAGCTTTGCTGGGGATTTCCTTCTGTGCTTGCAATTGAAGCTGTGCTTAACTCAACCCTTCTGCTAACAGGGCTCAGAGGTGATTATTCAGGACTCAGGATTACTCTTTTGGAGATGGAGTCAGTTACTGAGATGCCGTACGAGCTTGGGCAGAGATCAAACCCAACGGCTCTGCAGGAGCTGACTGGTAGGATGCATTCACACAGGTTGCCAGTGGAACATCTGGTGCGATTGTTTATTTCTCATAGCATGCTTGTTATGCTCCTTAAATTAAAAAAAAGGGATCCTTCTGGACAAATCAGTCCTGTACTCAGATCGGCTTCACTTCTTTACACAAATTATAAATAGAAGTAAAATATTTTATGACAGAATATGTTCATTTTGCTGTTATCTGGATTGGGGGAAGGTTGTTTTTCTGCCTTCATGAATTTGGAAGCTTGCTCAAAAATAAAGCTACTGGTAATGTAGCTATAATTTAATTTCAAAATAATAGATTCTAAATATATTACTGAAGGGATAAACAGACATGTGCTTCAAACCTTTTAAAGATTATGCTTGAGCAAGTCTGGCATTACTACATGAGAGCTAGGAGGACTGAACTAGTAAACTCCACCCCTTAAACTTCCTAAAAGAGCCCAAAGAAACTGGGAGACATAGTCTGTTTTACAGCACCGCTGGCACTAGAACCTCATAAAAAGAAACTAATGCAACATCTACTACTAGTTATAGGCAAAGTATGCGAAGTGGTTTTACAGAACTAAGAGTTTTTGGTACGTGTGTAAATAAGTAATTAATGAAACCCATTCAAATTGCAGCTTCTGGGAAATGACAGAAACCAGCCTATTCCTGACTGATCCAGTCCAAGCAATGCTGAACTACATCACTAAACTCCAATATTTAGCAGCTTCTTTACCCGTTCTCTGGTAAACCAACACTTACTAATGGCAGCAATTTTGTATGTAAGGCTGCGGTTTTGGTAGAAATGAGTTCTGAGGATACTTGCTTAAATGCTTATAAAATGCTGCAAAGAATGTAAGCATAACATTTATACAGTTCATCTTTAGTGCTTCAGTAAAGATATTTGAAAACAAAATCTCTGAAAAGTTAGAGAAGCAAAAAATGTATTTCTTCTTGCTAGTCAGTATGTTTTAGCAGACATTTGCACAGAAAGATAGGGAAATTTATTAGACTTGTGGAAGGTGAAAGGATTAAAGGGGGAGAGAGGGGTTTTCTTCCTCCAGAATTATAAACGAATTACTGTATCAGTGGCTATATCATAATAAAAACCAGGGTGTTTAGCAAGTAATGAATTCTGAATTTTGAAAATAGGTGAACTGGCATTTTTGTGGAAACAGAATGCTGAAGTGGGCGGGAGCTGTTTCACAGTCTGGGCATCTTTGGCACAGAACCAGAATATTTGGGCAGTTAGGAGAATTTGGCTCAGCACAGCATTTTACAGCCACAGTGCTGCAGTGGAGTTTGCTCTGGAGAACCAGAAATGAGCCTGCAGAGTACACACACAGAGAAGCGATGCTCCCTTGTCCTCACCTCTTGTTTCTGCTCACTCACATATGTGCAAGCATACATGCTGCACACATATGGCATATGGAGAAAACTTTTAACTTCAGCTGAACCAATTAGATTTGTAAATGTCTGTTTGAGTGTCATCATCTCTGATGGGGGAGGTGGGGACTGGAAATGCATGTGTTCACTTGTTCTCCTCTCAGTGCCTCAATTTTTGTGCTACCAGGGATTTACAAGGCCCAGAGGTCATGGCATATGTGATTCATGAGTCCTACCTGCTGTCTCCAAAACCTGTCTGCCTCTGCTCCTTTATGCCTACATATAAGCACTCACACACATTTACATCTGGGCCTACAGCAACTGATGTGCATGTCAGCAACATGTTTACTAAATATCTGCAAAATTTATGTGAGGATTCAGACTATCAGTTACATTTGGATTGGGGGTCAAGAGCCTTGACATCAAAATCCATCTTAATGTATTAGCTGGAGAATGCACAAGTTTGAACCAGCCTGTGGCCAGCCATACTGTCTAAAGGTTACCAAATTCCTTGGAGTGGTTCTGGCAGACGGGTGTTGCTGCTCCCCCCAGGTAGTGCCTGGGATTTTTTTTTTTTTGATGGGTGCTGGGGATCAGTTTACCAGTGTATATGTCATGGGAGTGATTGAAAGAGCCAAAGAGGAAAAGAATAGAAAGGGCTGGAGTGGAGTTTGTCATGTTAGTGAGGTAGAGTAAAAATTAATAAACCTGAAAAAGTAGGACTAAAAACCTGGCTTGATGTTTCCAGTAAGGTGTTTCAAGAAGCATAGACAACCCCTTTTAAAGTAATAAGCTGCCTTAACATATGACTATCCAGATGGTTTTGTTTTCCTTCTGACAAAGGCAGATTTTTACCTCTGTCACCTACCTCTGTATGGACATGAATAAAGACGTAATGCCAAACATGCATAAATATGTAATGCAAAACAGAAATCATGTAGCAAGTCTTGTATGAAGATTTAGAAGGACCTCTGATGCTTTTGAATGCATGTTTCCTAAATCTGGCTCAATATGAAGGAACACTGCTACACAAATCTTGCTATTCTATTTTTTCCTGATAGTAACTCCAGAGAAATAAGACACGATATAAAAAATAGATTTATGAATGCTTCTCGGTGTCTTAGTTATAATGCTTGCTCATATGTATATTATATATTCTCATGGAAGAACACTTTTGATGGGAGGCAGAATACCATCAAATCTCAACTGTTTTCTCACTCCATTTTGTATTCCCTGCTGTTTGGCACCCACTCACATGTTTGCTTGCCAAAAGTGTAGCTTGACAATTAGGTATGTTAGCACAATTATGCATTTTATAAACTATGCAAAATAATGTCCTCGCTGGTATACTGAATAATCTTTTATCTCACAGCTTTTTTAAAATTATTTTGTAAACAATGCTCCTATTGTAACTTCATTAGTATGATAGTGCAGTACACAAGCAGTAGGAAAGGGGAGTGCTATCTTGTGCTTCAGGCAATAAACAGTCTGCTGGGTCCTAAAGAGGGCGTTACAGTCATTCATCACCAAAGTATCCAAGGACTCTCCAAGTGTGTCTAAAATCTGGCATTGTTTGCACTCTTACTCCTTTCCCACATTGAAAGTGTGTGCAGCAAAGTATCTCGTCTAAAGTATTTTAGACTTTGGTCTGTGTCTCCTTGCTTGTATTTCTTAGAGAAAACACAGCCAAGAAAGAGTGTTTGGGGACAATGGCCTTCTCATTCAATGAGGGAGTTTATTTCATGGATTTGGCCCCCATTCTTCCTAGATTTGTATCTCTACCAAAAGATAAAACTTGGCTCTATGGTGGAGAAAATCACAGTGCTGGGACTATGATAACTGCTTATCACAATGTTCTTTCTACTGCTTTGGATGATTTTGTACTGGAGTCTGTGTCCATTATAAACCCTGATGGCAGAAACCAAGACATTGGATTTAATTTATTTTTCTGTCTGCAGTCAGCTAAGGTTGAGAAGGACTACATATAGTGAGTTTGTGTTTACTTTTATTTCCTGGGCAGGTCTGCTTTAATGTCTGGTACTAGTTAGTACAGATCTGGTGTGCATTTGAGCTTGTTGCCTTGGCTTCATGAGCAGGAGATATTGAATGACTGCAGACTGGACTACAATGCCAAGTACCTTCTCCACTTTCTCTACAGTTTTACTTCATTATTAATATTAATTGGTTTTTCACTTGTTTGTTATCCTAGTTATGGTCACTTGCATCATTCTTGACTTCAAATCATTATGTTTTTGTACTTTCTGCCTTGGCTTTGAGTTATTTTGCAGATTTCATATAAAGAGGAGATTAGTAAGGCAAGATAGTGCAAGGTTTTTTCTGGGGTACTTCAGTGATAGAGAACCTACTTTGCTATTTTTATTCTCTGGAAGATTTTCTTCAATACCTGCTGCTTCCACAAGTAAAGAGCTTCCTGAGAGGTTCCTCAGCCATGGTGAAGGATCACTCTCTTAGCCTTAGTACAAAATACTGAGCAGGATAAGGCTGTTTTGATGCCTTGATTTAAAAAATCACCAAGGAAACAAAGTGCCAGGTGGTTTGTCAGCCACAAAATGAGTTGTAGCAAAAGTAGGTAAATGTAAATATAAGATCTTGCAAACCTTATATAAAAGTAATATAGAAGCAAAAGAAAATGTACATCAGTCTGTGTAGAATTGGTTTGTCCTCTGTCAGGCAAAGTTATCAGGTTACAATTGCATAAAACAACCCACTCTCTAACCCAGAGAAGTTATTTGTATTCTTTTTCATTCTCTCTTTTTTTCTTTCTTCTTCCTTTCTCCCTCCCTCCCTACCCCTTGTTCCACCTTGCAACCTCCACCCAGGCTGCTCAGCAAAACTATGGACTCTCTGTCCTTGCAGGCATTCAAGATAGGGCTGAGCAGAGCCTGAGCACCCTGCTCTGGCTGTGCCTGCCTTGGTTGGTGTGAGCTACTCCACAGGTCCCTCTCAGCCTGGACAGTTCCGGGATTTCACTGAACTGACTACACAAGACAGGATGCAGTGGTAAAACAATCAATTCAGAGGTATGTGTGGAACCTCCTCTTCTTTAGAGGCTCCTGTTGTAACATAAACCTCTTCCTTCCTGCCCACACCTTTCATGGTTATTTTATAAAGGCATTTCATTCTGAAAAGGGATTTTTTTGGCTGTTTTATTCACTGCTCTTATTTTGTATTTCATATATTCATGGAATGAGTAATCTGTAGCAATTGAGGCTATTATATTTTATTTACCACATCAGAGTCATCTGTCATGCATTTTGCACATCTATTTAACATACTTTCCTACTTTTGTCATTCTGTTTATTCTGAATTCTAATGGAAAGCAAACTTAACTTAAAGTGGAGAAACCTGAAACTGTCTGACTGAAATCTCTGTGCTTGTTTAGCATGGCCTAACATGCAGTCTTGCTTGGACTGTCACATTGCCTTACATTTTGCATGGTTATTAATAACTAATCCAAAATTCTTTTAGGATTTTAGCTTTGTTTAAAGCCATATTTTGCACAAGTGCCTTAAAGAAACAGAAACTTACCAATGGAAATTAGGTAAAGATTAATTTTGTACTCAAAACATTGATTTTGAAGAAATCAGATGAAAGAATCTCTAGATTCCTTTAACAAATGTAACAGAAAGAAAGATGGTAGGACTCTGGAATGTAATGTAAGTTTACATAATGAATTAATTTGAGGATCTGAGTGGAAAATTAGGTGATTCCCAGACAGGAATCTTCTTTTGCTTCCCCCACATTACCGAGATGCTGGAGGTTTTCAGCTATAGCCTAGTTAGGGTATGTGCGGGTTGTCTGTGCAGTGGCTCAGTACAAAATGGCATATTGCAAAGTGACAAGGGCCTAAAAATCTCATTCTGTGTTCCCCTCCTCATCTGAAACAGGGCTCAAGACTACAAACCTGCTGCAGAGACATCTCTGCTACTGCTGCTACTCTTTTTTCTCTCCAGTGTCTGTTTATGCGCAATACCTATGAATAGGTTTGCAATGTGTTTAATGTTTTGACTTTGCTTTTGATACTGTGAAGTTTCCCAGATGTTGTTGTGCTTGGTAACAATTGTTTCTAGGATGATCTTTGTGAAGTGTTATTGTTTATTAGTCTCATTTTTTCCCCTCTCCTGTCCCTTACTCTTTCTGTCTCATTAACACAGGAATCATGAAGAATATTTGAAATAGTACAAATCTTTTTGGGAGACTTGAATTTGACTGGATCTACAAAAAAACATTTTATGATTGAAAGGCTTCACTAGACACATCAGTGCAGTATTCATTCTTGCATACAAGTAAAACAAACAGAGCACTTAATGTGTCCCTATCCTGCTTTGAAAAGGCAGGAGCCTCCCCTGAAACAGAAAATGTAAACCCCCTCCCTCTGAATTATTGTAATTTTGAAATTAAGGGGCTCCCAGGCAAAGATATGGGAGTAGGAATAACAGTTCTTTATTAGGGGAGAAAATAAAAATAAAATTAACAACGCAGTAGTACAAAACGACTGACAGAGTCAGAATATGACCTGATACCCTGTGCGTCAGGGTGTTGGTAGCAGTCCCATTAAATGGTGGCTGCAGCCCTCCTGCAGTGACAGGTGTGGTTCTGTTGGAGCAGTGATCCTGTAGAAGGGTGGACTTTTCCTCTGAAGATCCAGTGGTGGTGTAGATGGGCCTGGTCTTCCTCTGGGAATCCAGTGGAGAAGAAAGCTGCTCCTCTGGGAATGCAGTGGAAAAGACTGCCTGTGGTGTTCCAAATCTCAGATTATCTCCAGGTAGGAATACTTGGCTCCTCCCCCTGGGCGAGCATCTCCCAAAGGATAATGGAATTTTATCAGCCATGCAGTGACACCAACAGCCCATTAACAGCAGATATCTCCTGGAGGGCGGATGGGTTGTGGAAGAGATAAAGAAAACTGCCCAATTAACATAAGATAACTGCCCCACCTCTAACAGATGGTGACAGAATACACATCCCCAGCTACATCTTCCAGTTTAAGACAGTCCCTTAAAAACTGCATGATACTGAAAAAAATCCCAAACCAGGTAATAGTAGCACTGAGGTGAAGCATTTCAGAGCAAAACCATGGAGATGACTTACCAAGTGCAGCAGTAGCTGGCTGAAAACAGATTTATTTCCAATGTTTGGGAATCCTCACCTCTCTTTTGTATATCCCCCAATAATTTTTCAGTTAGATCAGGTGGCTGTGCATACATTGTCTTTGCTATGGGGCACAAATTGCAATTTTTTTGAGTGGGATTAACACTAGGAAAGACCAGCTTGACAGGGGCATGGTGGAAGAAACCACGCGGCATAAAAAGCTGTGGTCCTTCCGTCCCTGTCTGCTCTTCACAGACCACCAGGACAGGATGTGCTGTGATTTCTTCTCCAGTCAATAGCTACAATCAAATGTAAAATGAGAATGAAATGTTCTCCTTTCAATAAAGCTGACAGCTTCCAAGTAAGTGCAGAACCACCATTGTTGGACAGCCAGCACTTGCACTTTTGACCCAGGTTTTATCTAGTGAGAAAGCAGGAGGCAGAAAAGGGGCAAGTTGTTTCTGGTAACCTTTTAACTCCTTTGATAAGAATTCACCAAAACTTGAACCAACAGAAATAATATAAGTGAGACCCTACTTTTTCAAGCCAATAAGTGTCTAAAAACTTCAGAAGCTTTCTTGAGTTGTCTAACTTTACTTTTCCTTGGAAAAGTAAAGTTAGACAACTCAAGTACAGTTAGAGGAAAGTTTTCAGCTAGAGCTGAAGTTGCAGGGCCACCTCTTTGAATTAGTTTTAAGGTGTTGTAAAAGCTTTTATTGTTGCAGTAAGTAACATCAATTAATTGACAAGTGTCTCCACATTAGGCTTCCGGATCCTGGCCATTTTGAATGTGAGAGCACTAATCATCAAACATTACCTTCCCACTTAGATGCTATCTTGAAAAATTGTTATAGGCAACTTGCATTATAGGAGACATCTGCTCTCAGATTAAATCATTCTGTAGCCTTTCTATCAATTTGGACTCTTTGGTGCTACCTACAATCACATAACCTTGACAACAACAGCAACAACAAAAATAGACTTTTCCATCTGTGGCTAGAGATGATTACACACTCTCCAGTTGTATTACAGTGACAAGACTGGATCACAGTTTTATAATGTTATGTTTTTATGTTAAAGCATATAATACTGAGGAAAAAAAAATAGTAATACCTGAGAGTGCCATCTGGTATAAAGCATGTTAGCACATAGCTTATGAAGATACTAGAAATATAGTTTTATTTTTGAACCGCTTTCATACAGCCATCAGGTTCCAAGCAGAGAATATACTGCATAAAAGCCTGGAAAATGGCAGCCATAAAATGAGAAAAAGAGGAATGTGTTATGTATTTTACTCCTGAATAGAAAATGCTGACTAGCAGTTTTGGGGTGGTATTTTTGGTTTTTTTAAGTGTCCAACAATCATTTCTACAGCAAGTTATGTTGCAAAGGGAAACCTACCAGCAACGTGGATTATATGAGGTAGGGGAGCTATTTTGGCAGTCAACTGGAGCAGAATGGAAATGACTGCTTTCTCTGATGGCTGCCTTGCTTGGAAGCAGGATTCAATCTGAATGAAAGTGATGCCCCGAGCTACTTTCCCATGGACATTTCATTGCCTGAGGTTCAGCAGCTCTGAAAAGAATATGTTTTGGTTAGAGGTAGTAGAAAGAAATCTTAACCTGTCAGCTAATAATTCCTCAGACTGAACAAAGAGATGGTCTCTTGTGGAGGAGGGGGGTGCTGCCATGAACACAGGGAAACAAACTGAAAGAGAAGCAAAATGCCTTCAGGACATCTTGTGTAATTTTTTAAAAAAATTTAGATTAAAAGCAATGACACTTCCTATTCCTCCTGCCCTTCTTTTCTAGTCTATCACATTTCCAAGAATTATTAATGCAGGCAGGCCCTTTGTGTTGCACTGCTGTAGGAGAAGGTGGCATGGGTAATTTGATGTGTGGGAGTGGGCTTTTTTTTAAACCAATTTAATCAATTAAAAAAAAAAAAAGAATAAAAAAGACAAAGCAAAATCCCAGAACAAAAAACACCCACTCTTTTCCAAGTGTTTTCTTCTCAGAATTAACATGTGTGTCTGTAAAGAAGTGATGCAGGACTTTGCATGATCTCATCTAGTGATAACTTTTTTATCTCCAATTCCCAAAGACACCAGAGAGGCCAGGGTGTGGTTTATGGGCTGTTAATACCTTCTCTGTGGGGCCTGCCAGCTGCCTTCAGCAGCACAAGCCATCATTTAATGGCCTCATAAAATGTACCCTGGTGTCTCTTTGGAGTATTAATACGTTCTCCTACATGAGAATTTCATCTTAAGAATATAAAATCTTTCAATACAGTTTTTATAATGGAAGAATATGACTAATTACTTTAATAGATGTTAAAAGGAATTGGCTAAATTGAAAGGATTTGTTGCACTTTCTTATTTTAAAAGTATTTCTGGTTCATGTATTGTAAAATAGAATTCCTTGTAGTCAATGTGAACATCAGGCAATGCTCCAGCCCAATGCCTGTATTCTTGATCTCTTAAAACTTACTCAGAACTTGTTCTGCCTTGTTTCATCTGATATTCTTATCCCTTCTGCTCAGCAGCTGGACCCAACCATTTTTTTTCACCAGTACTGGTGTTTCTTCAAGCTTTTATTTTGGACTATTGAAGTCACAGCTCCAAAAAGGTGGTGGAAGGTGGGAAGGACACAAATTTGGAAAGCGGTGTGTCTTTCATCATAACTCTCATCATAAAGTACAAAATATGAAAGTGGTCCAAACACCTAAAACACCCTGTCAAAGGTTAATTGCATCAGGATGATGCTTTTATAAATTTCTCCTATTCAGACCGTATCAGTCACCACAACTACTAATTTTTCTTTTTAGTGAGAAGTAAAAGAAAATGGAGATTATGAAAACTATGCCTTACTCAGCTTCCAAAAAGGCCATTCTGTTGTAAAATGAATTAGCTTGAAATCTCTTTGCTCTATTAGGTGAGAATGCTTAATTTGTTCTTGCTTCACTATTCAGATTTTGTGAAAGTAAGGAAAGAGAGGGAGGATAGATTAAAGAGAAAGGAAGAGTCTGTTTGAAACTTAGTCTTTAGTCCCTCACACACTCTAAATTAATTTATTAATTTATGGAAGTTTTCTAATGCTGTTACTCCTCCCTTTCTTTCCCTCCTCTTTCAGTTATCCTTTGTTTTTTCTTCAGTTATGAGATACATATAATGGAATACTGGATTATTCATGTAATAAGGAGACTGCTTGGTTAAAGATCAATAATCCACCACAAGGGTTAAAACAACCTTTCAATGTTAAGTGCAGTTGGTACTGTATTATGATGGCCTGCAAATAAAAAATTATCCTTCTTCACTTACATCCTTTAAAAAAAGGGATAAAACAAAATTAAAATATTGACTTAAAACTTAAAATGCAACAAAATAGATAGGTCAGGAGATAGCACTTGCAGAAATTTAGGATTAGATGTGGTTTCACATTATTTCTATATCATGTATTAGAGGAGTAAATCTCTTCTCCAATGTGTGACTTCAGTGGTGGCCATGAATAGAGGACGTAGGTTGCAGATATTCCACTAATATAAATTGTTAGTTCTCTGCTAAAACCAATTGGACTCTGGAAATCTGTATCATGTGGAGGTCTTGCACAGCATCTCTAGAAACATACAGAAGAACAAAACCATGCAAAGCCACGCAGAGGAAAAAACCCAACTAATGTTCTCCAGGAGAAAGAATTTTGAGGCACTGCTTGAATTGGCCTAAGTAATAAAATGAAACTTAAGGGTAAAGGTGGATTAAATAGGAAATAAAACTTTTCTGGGAGTGAGTTGAGATAGACTATGAAAAAATTTCACAATGGAAGTATTACTCCACTGATCACTGGTTTGGATGGAATCAAAGCAGTAATGTCCCATGAGAGATCATGAATTTGAAATTTCCTATGTACCCTTGTTTGCTACAAAACTTAATTCTTGATTTCATGCTTTATGCTATATAAAATAACTTGGAATATCACTCTAAAAAACTTACAGGTATTTCAAAACACAAAGACTTCAAGAGCTATGCTGACATTTTTTCCAGAGTGGGGACAGGAGAATAAAATCCTCAAAATTTGCTTTTTAATTGGTCATTTCATTAAAAAAAAAATTGATACTTATACAGGCAAATAGCAATTACTGTACACGTGTAAATGATCACTGCTTAAGCCCATAATTGAGAGTTGCACTTATCTTAAAAAATCACTGTTGGTTTGCATTATCTCACCGAATGTATGTACACTAAGGTTTATTGTAATCAATAGAAAAGTTCTTGCTAATAGAGGACCAAAATTAAATACATTTAGTGCCCTGTTTAATGCATTTGCTGATTCTGTATGTGAAATTGTCTAAGTTAGCATATGCAGAAGGGAATTTCTCATTTTTTAGTGGAATCTTGCCATCTTAAAAAAAAAAAGTCAGTCTTCTATGATCTTACTGATCCAAGTGCCCTCTTAATTAAGCTTTCACTGAATCAAACTTAACATCTTTGTCAAATAAGGTCACACTTCTATGTATCAGTGTCAAAGCAACTAAAGATAGTTCACTGCTAAGACAGAATGGGAGGAAATAATCTTCCTACAGCTGGGAGGTAGCATCACGTGTATGAAAATCTTTGGATCAGAAAGGGTGTTTGTAATCAGGCAAGAAATATTTTCCTATCTAATACTGTTTGAAGGAGAAAAAGACTTGGGACAGAGTGCAAAAGTGTCTCATTTTACAGCTGTCCTGAAAGTAGAATTATTCTGGTAGATTATTGGTCATAGATAAATCTGGTAGATTGGTTATAGATTAATTAGATAAATCTGGTAGATTGGTTATAGATTAATTTGGTAGATTATTTTCACTGCAGCTGAACATGGAAGTGCATGTACAGAGTCAACACAATGACCCACCATGTTGTAGGTGACAGCTCCCACTCAGTGATATCTGGGTGTCGCCAGCCGGGGGTTATGTACAAATCACAAACAAGCTGGACTGCTGTGGAACGTGCCTTGAGCTGTTTAATTTTTCAGCATCAGTCTCATTACATGGTTATGTCAATGGGAAGATGCCAGCAGCTCACATTCCAAGCCACAGACAAAGAACTTAATGTTACAACTTGCTTTATATGTGTTTTGACCAATCACACAAAGCAGAAGCATATTGGCAGTGGTTCCATCCAACTGCTATAAGCACACGTACCTTTGGTTAAAACAATGCTTGCCTATTTCGAATACAATACCTGCTTGTAAGCCTTAAAACACAATGCACAGAGCTTCAAACTTCCGAATATCTTGCTAGATAAACTTTTCTACAGCTTAGAAGTTATCCTAGACAAGCATTAATACACAGACCATTGTTCTATTTGTCCTTACTTTTCTACTTTTTAAATAATTTTTCTGCTGACCTATCTCATGACTAGTGCTTAGCTCTAATCACAGTTCTGCTGTCTCTGAGGCCTCCCTTTTGCAGCCTTCCCAAAACCATCTGATTTTGTGGATTCCCACATCTGGGGACAAAGTATTTGTGCATGAAGCACTTTTTTTGTTTTCGAGAATAGTTAGTACAATCTTCTGTGAATTTGTGGGAATATTTTCTTAAAGCATGTTACCTAGGATTTATTCCTCAGTGATTCAATTTGGCAGTCTTCTATAAATAATGTAAACAATTTTGGTTTGTTGTAGGATCAGGATAAGTACTATCAATAAACTTTGTGATGCAACTGATGTCCTCCTTTCTTTATGATCTCTGACTGTGCTGAAAAGCCCAGGGCTAGCATGACATCCTACTGAACCCCACTGATTTGCCTGTGCACTGCAGGCAACTGCCATCCTCGCCTTTATCTCTTAACTGGGCCCACAAGACAACTTTTTCTTGACAAAAGCATCAGTCTAATGTCTACTGGCAAAAAAAAAAAAAAAAAAAAAAATAGTGTGCTTGATCTTTTACCTCAAATAGGAATATTCACAAATATTCTGTTCATATCAATGTCATGGACTTTCTGGATTTGGCAATCCTTACCTCCCAGCCTTTTCTCTTGGGAATGCTTGAGAGGTAAAAGCCTTCTGGGCTCTCCAAAGGATTTTTGACACACAAAGGGCAGAGAGGGAGGAAAGTGCAGCTGTTTCTTCCACTGCTGCTCTGAATATCTTCACCAGGTATGTTTTGCTGCAATCCAAGTTACTTTTATGCTATAACTTGTTGCCTCTTCCTCTTTGCTGTCCTCCACCCACCTGGAGTAACAATTTTGGGCATGCATTCTGCTATTTGGGCATGCAATCTGCAGATGCCATGTCAGAGTTTTGAATCTTCTTTTGATTTATTTTAATAAATGTTTCACTTAGCCATCTGAATAGTTTATATTTGGATCTTAGGGATCAAAGCAGTTATTTTTCTCCAGATCCTGTTTCCTCTTATAAGGTCCATTACATAAATATCATAAATATTTGGTGGTGGATAATTACTTGATATTTGCCTTCAGCAGGAACTGAATTCTAGTTTGAACCAAATAAGACTGCAGATTTCTTTTGTGTGATTTTTAGTTTGTCTGGGGTTTTTGTTTTTGAGTGCAGTTAGAGAAATATTTCTGAGGGAAAACTATTTGGTTTGTGCAATTGCTGGGCTGACAGCCCCTCACTGATGGTACTCCTGAGTCAGGGATTAACTTGAACTTGCTCCTTTCCTGTCTTGGAGTAATTGAACACAGTGAAGATTAGCTCATATGTTAGATGCATTTGTCATCTCAGGTAGTCTTTCACTCATGCTGCATTAACAACATCCTCTGATGACTGCATATGTTAGTTTATATAGGGAGTGAAAATGACAATTTGGAGAGACACAGAGTGGAAAGCCCTTAACTGGTGTAAAGTCAATATTGATTTGCTGATGTGCAGCAGCAGAGTTGCTTACCAATATTCCTGAAAGTTCTATCTTGGTCAGGGCAAAGGATGTTAGAGTCGCTGATCAGGGTGATGCTGAGTGTGCGATGCTGAGAGCAGGCATTTTTTAACACTGCCTTCACCACTAAGTTCAAAACATTCAATATATATTCCAAACGATGAACAGTATTACCCAATTTTGATCCCACTAATGCTTTCAGGATCATTTCCTTCAGTACTTCCTCATCTTTTAAAACTTCTCTTCAGCACATGACATTAGCTGTGGAGATTTTAGGCATATTTATTTCACTGTTCTCACAGTGTCAGGAGAGTTAGTCCTACAGGAAGCTTGTTAAGCTTTTGGGCTACTTTTGTTGACTGAACAGTAATAAATGAGATAGAGTACAAATTTTTAATAAAATATAGTTAATGGGTTTTGTAGGAAGGTCATATATGGAAGGTGAAAAGATGTCTGAATCCTGTCAGAGATGCTTTTTGTGTTTGCTTTCATTAATGCCAATATTTATTTGCTCCCTTAGTAACATTAGGAGACTTCACCACATTTCTGAGAAAGTAAGATTTCCTTATTTTACCTTTACTTACTCAGCTGCCTATTACTCAGATCCATCTTCAGCATCAGAAATAGACTTGTTTTCCCCCCCCATTCCCAAAAACTGGCTTCTATGCAGATACCAACCAGACATAGTGCCTTTTTACATCTTCTGTATGCACTGTGAGAAACCTGTCTTTGGCAGGAAATGGTGCCTAATCACAAAGACTGCATAGTCCATGCAGTTCTTTTCCTCAGTTAACATGTTTCACATAATCCCAGCAGACTGCACTTAGCTTAGTGCATCCCTTTAAAAAATGAATGGCACCAGCATTTGCACTGAGGAGATCCATAAAGAAAAAGGAAGGACCTGATATCAGCCTATATTTATCTACCCAGATTTCAAATAAATTAAAACATTGCACTATATTCAGCTTTCTGGTGTCGGGTCTAATTACTGTCTTAGCATCACAATAAAAATGATAATTATTTCAATCCAAAGAATTGAGATACTTAAAAAACAATTTTCTTAATAGCATTACGCATTTAAATAAATCAAAACGGCTAATTTAATTCAGGCAATGACAACATGAAAAAGTTATCCTTGTGGCAGTCTTTCAGAAAAAGAATTTTTGCAATCAGATGTGCAGTTTGACTCACATCTTCATATCTTCTTTCATTATCTCTTCTTAATATGTATATTTCATTCTAGAAATTTGCTAATTGTGCATATGCAAGATATTTGGTTCCTAAAATGATTTCATAAAAATCTATAGAGATAATATAGGCAAATGATACCTTAGAAAGCAATTTTTCTCCTAGTGAGTAATTGTCTCATTAGTCCATCTCTATTATTTATGTATATATTGATTATAGTCAGAATTATCTCTATTAAGACTTTCACCTTTTCTAAATAAAATAGCTCTCAGTTTATATATACCTTTTTTTTAAGAAAATCCTGTAGCTTGGTTTTAATAGGAAGAATTAGGAAGTGCTCCAAAATTAAATTATCTATGTCTGTCTATCTAAACTGTAACCATAAATCATTATCTGAAATAATGACTATAATTTTAAGGTCAAAAGCTGTATCCTTGCTATAATATATCATGTCAATTATTATAGATTGCAAATTAATGGACAAATTGAAGTAGAAATTGGGAGAACAGAAGGAAGTGTTAAAAATACTTTAGCAAGTGCTATTCTGTATCAGTGAAATGGAAGAAACCCTGATTTAAAGACTATTATTTGCATTAATACAAGACTAAAAGTCTGTTCCACAATCTGCAAGTACTGGTATTATAGTAAAATGAACACTTGGAATATATCTATGTTAATGAAATTGCCTTTTTAGTAAATTGAGAGTTATGTGCCTTCATTAGTTTTGTTTCATCACCATTTCATCCCCCATCCCCATCTCTGGGTTTTCTGAGTTTCATGTGCTGCAAATGGAGCAAACACTGAACTGTGGGGAAGAGCTTGCTTCCTGACCCAGTCTAGGTGGTGTTAGACAATTGAAATGTTAGTTTGTTTGGTACATATAATTGCCAATGCGTTAAAAATCTATTTACCATTATTCCAGTAACACAGTTGCCTGAAACAATTTTTTTTTTTTTAATTTAACAATAATTGTCAAGTATAGTTGGTGTCTGCATTTTACATCAATGCTACTAGGCATATTTATTTGTCATACACAGAACCAGAGTATCCAGTATAATTTATAGATTAAAATGATATAACACAGGGAGATAAATATTCAGAATACATATGTGTCAGAAGCAAGTCTTAGTTTGGCACTGTGATATATTTTTAATGTAATACAGAACTGAAGGGACTGTCCTAACCAGCCTGAAATAAATTAATTTATAAGAAGAAATATATTCCTCATCTGGAACTTACCTTACAGTTGCTCACAAAGCCTTAGGGTTATTCAGGTAGGCAATAAATATTTTCTTGATGCCAATAAATGCTTTACAGCTGAATTGAATAAGGTCAGACAAAACCTGGCTTTCCTGATGATGACCAGCAGGTTTAAGGAAAGGATCAGTAAGTCATCCTTCAAAACTGGTGGCTTAAGGACTTACAGGAGAAGCAGTTCTGTTATCACTAAATTTTTTTCCACACGTCATCTGCTCGTGTTTCTTTTAAATGCATGACCTGCCACACTTGTGTGATGCTCTCAGAGTAAAAAACTGCTACTTTCATTTTTATTTTCCCCTTGGAGGATACCACACAGGGTGAAAGCTTCTTTCCCTGTATTGCAGTAAGAATTTGGGAACAATCCATGTCATTGCTCCTGGCTTGCAGTGAGTGTATGGCTTTAGTGATGGAAAGGCTACCCAGCTGTCCAACTCAACAGTGTTTGCTGCTTTTACCAAGAACTTCTCTTTGACAGTTTAGGCATAGGAGAGGTGCTGTGATAATTTTTAAGCATCTATGGAATAGGTAGACAAAGTGGACAACATTTTATAAAGGATGATGTTTTGCTATTTTACATTTCTTATGCTATTCTTTTCCATTATTCCAGGTTACAGATGAGCATGGTGGGACTGTAGAAATCAAGGCAACAAATGCTGAATGTTTAAAAAGCTGCTTTGCATAATGGAGATTGGCATTGGGAGGAAGCCTTATTAAATGGTTCCAAACTTACTGATGTCTTATGTGATGGTGTGGGTTGAATCTTTTTAGCCAGTATGTCTCAAATGAATAGTGACATGAAAGGTTCAAAATATTAGAGGAGGGAACAGTTTGTTTCAAATAACCTTAGTGATTTTAGAAAGAAAATCCTCTTCTAACATAACTAATTCAACATTTCTTTCTAGGGCAGCAGGGTCAGGCAATAGTGAAACATAAGCCATGACTTTAGCACGTTTCAAAAGCAGAGGCTTGGAAACAACAGTTCTGGAAGGGAATTTAGGTGAGTTTAGATTAATGACTATGTATTTCAGAAATGTAGAAGACGAAAGTGATTTTTTGAATCTTTATATAATTACTGTTATAACATATCCCTTTATAGAAGCAACAATTGACATAAGGCTGGAAATCTGGTTACTGTGCCTATCCTATGAAAAATTTCCTCGTGACCTGATTTTGATCTTATATTTACTGCTGTATTAGTTCAAAAAGTGTAATTCTCTTATAACCAAAACTTTATTCCTGGGAAGGTCACTCATGCATTAATGGGAAAGCTCTCACTTTAAAATATTGTAATATATTCCAGGCCTGTTTTGCAGTCTTAGGTGCTGCTCAGGGAACATATAGGCAGGAGCTGGGTATGCTTAATTTGCTTCAGTGCCCATTGCCTGAGTTGAAAGGACACAACAGGACTTGGCCTCATTGTTGATAGTTTCCATCTTGAAGTATTCACTTAGCATAATTCTCAGGACATTTCAGTTCTACTGTTTTAGTAGAGGTGTTACACATGCATGTTGCCTCAGAATGTAAAAAAGGTGAGAATTTGCAATTTGAAAGAGTGACTAGCTTAGTTTGTCAGTCATATTTAAAAGGCAAGGTGCTTGGGAAGCTGGGAGAAAAAGTTGATGTGTTTCTGCATTTAACATCTTTGGCACATGTCAGAGAAAGTAGGGGAAACAAGGCTGTACTAATGTAAATGTCTGTTCCCAGTGTATGAGCAAACTTGGAACATGTTCTGCATGAAGGTGCTTGAATGCTTAATGCAGAATTATTCAAAGGAATAAAAGACTGGGAAAGAATTTTACCTGTTTATTTTAGTTTAAATCAGTAATTTAGGAAGTTTATTATAGCACATAATATCCCAGTTCATTATTGTGCTTTTGTTGTTTACTTCACTCTTACATTCAACCGTCCTTTTGTTTACTGAGGAAACTAAAGAATTTTTTCTTCTTCTTTTATGTTTTTCTGATTCAAAATTCTATTGAAACAGCTAATTTCCTTTGCCTCTTATATGCTATTTCGTTTCTTCTGATGTTAACCACTTTGTTCAGTTATCAATTCAATTAATATATTTCCTAATTAGTGGTGACAGAACCTTAAATACTACATATTTCTGAAACACTTAGGAACTTTCAGCATAATGCTAAGTTTTACTGTGGTGCAGTAAAATTGAACACCTTTCAATTATGTAAGCATTGTTTGAAATGAAACGTTGTCTTTTAATTATTGTATATGAGGTAAATAACATGCATAAGAAAAACAAACTTACTGTAGTCTAAAGAGTGTTTTTTTCTTAGGTGGATCTAACATTTTCAGTTTTTAAGTAACACACTCTCACTCTCTCCCTCACACAAACTGGCTCAGCTGTAAAACCCCCATCCCCCAGGAAGGGCCACATCCACGGGACATTCCCGTGAGGAGCAGCTGAGGAGGTGCCATGATCCATCCAACACCCCCAGAGCGCTCCCCACACTCATTGCTGAGGCCTTGCACAGAGCTCTGCTCCTGATGCAAAGGGATGCAACAGACCCAGGGGCTGCTGCCAGAGTCTGTGCCAAACTTGCCCCCTCCAGGGGAGGTACCTGGGCATTCCCATCCAGCCCAAGTGTGTATCAACCCACTGAGCTCCATGTTTGTGGGGAACCCTCAGCACCAAGATCTGATGGAGAGCATCCACAGCATGCTGTTGGCATCCATAGAGTCATGAGGTTTTCTACTAAATCTGTCTCTGTCACTCTCTTTCTCCCCTCACCTCTTTTGTATTTCTGTTTCTCATTTCTTGTTCGATAAACCCCATACTACTGACTTTGTCATATGGTCTCGTTTGCACCCTAATTCGGGCTGAGGCCTTTCTGATCATTTTAATAAGCAGATCGTAACAAGGGGCTGGAGGCCCACCAGTCCAGGGGCTGCTCCAGGACACTTCCAGTGGCTTAGGGGTTGGCTGGATGCCGGGTGTGTCCCTTTGTGACACGGTGTGTTGTGCCAGGGGCCATTGTGACATGGCAGAGCCAGGCCCTGCAGGGGCTGTACCAGGGGCACAGGGCCCGGCCCTGCCCAGTCCCAGGAGAGCCGCTGGCTCAGGAGGAAGCGGCTCCCAAGATCCCACTCTGCACTCCAGGGGCTCAGATAGGAGGAGGAGAAGGAGAAGGTGAAGCCCAGCTCCAGGCACCCAGCCCTGCCCGGCGGGCCGGCAGGCCGGGCCTCAGCGGGCAGC
>LTAT01000476.1:26446-56976 GCA_003286495.1 Chlorodrepanis virens | reverse complement strand
AAAAAAAAAAAAAAAAAAAAAAAAACAAAAAAAAAAACAGAAAAAGGAGTAGGAACAAGAATTAAAATAAGAAAAAGAAAATATAATAAGAATGAGAATGAGAAAAAATAGGAATAGGCATAAGGAAAGGAATAAGAAAAAGATAAAAAGAAAAAGAAAAGGTGGATATAGAACACAAAATATTAGTAGTAAATACTAAGAGGAAGAAGAAGGAAAAGAAGAAGGAGAACAAGGAGAAGAAGAAGAATAGAAGGATAAGAAGAAAAAGAAAAATAGGAATAAGAATTAAAGCAAGAAAAATATAAGAGTGAGAAAGAGTGTGAGAAAAATAACAAGAGGGAGAAAAAAATAAGAATGAGAATGAGAATATAAATAGGAATAGGAATAGGAAAAGGAATAAGAAAAAAAAGAAAAAGTTGATGTAGAAGATAAAATAGTGGTAGAAGTTATTACTAAGAGGAAGAAGGAGAAGAAAAATGGAAGGATAAGAAAAAAAAATAAGAAAATGAATAAGGAAAAAATAGGAATAAGAATAAAAATTAAAACAAGAAAAGAAAACAAAGAATAAGGATGAGAATGAGAATAAGAATAGGAATAAGAAAAAATATAATAAGGTGATGTAAAAGATAAAATAGTAGAAGTAAATACTAAGAAGAAGATGAAAAAAACTGTAGTACTAGCATATTACTATTATGATTATGATTATTATTATTGCAGTACTATCAAGGTAAAATTGCACATCCTTGATCATGACAGATTGGTTTTGTTTGGGCAGGATCTCAAAGACCATCTAGTTCCAACAGATTTTCTTCTGCTGTCTTTCTGCCTTCGTGAGATCTCTTTCCAATTTCTTTCCATCACTCTTTTTCACATTTCTTGTTAACAAAATCTGGATGTTGTCATCATATGGCATCATCATATTGTCATTTGCACCTCAATTTGGGCACAGGCAGCTCTCCCTAAACCAGCTGGAACACATTCTCTGCCCAGTCTACCTTCAAAGCACAGGTACTCCAGCCCTTCAAGCATCTCCATCTCTCTCCTCTGGGCTCATTCTAGCAGGCCCACGTCCTCCTTATGCTGGGGCCCCCAGAAAGGATGTAGTGCTCCAGGTGGGGTCTCACAAAAATGGACTGGAGGGCCACAGTCACCTCCCTGGACCTGTTGCTCTTCCGTCCTTTCTTCATGTCTGAAAATTCTGTTCAATCAAGCACTGTGTAAAAAACATCATCTCACATTACTGAAAGTATTCAAAATAAATGTATCTGGAGAAGATAATGTTAAACTGCTTATTATATACTTAATATATAACAAAGCCTTTTTTAATATTAATTTTATTTGACACTTTACAACTTTTCTGACCCCAAACTCCCCAACTTTTCAAATTCCACTTTGTTCAAAAGGCAAAATTGCTGCAATCAAAATCTGCTCCACAACTTAGTCGTCACATTCTTTTCCTTTATAGAATATTATGCCTGTTTCTCTACAGGGTGAATTTGGCAAGGGATAATCTTGTTATCCAGTAGACAATCATGTTTCCTGAACATGTTCTCTTCAGTACTATATTACCTATAACCCTTTTAAGGAAAACCTCACATTCACCTTCAGTCATTTTTTGTTAAATTAATTATATAAAGGCTACAACTTTCCTCCAGAGAGTAATAATGGCTTTACCAGTCAGCAGTTGAAATATTTCATTAAACTACTCTTAAACCTTAGAAGCTCATCTTAAAATAGGCCATTGTTATAAATACTAATTAAGTAATATATTTTGAGGGAAGGAGATGGAAATGAGTACACAATTACCACAAAAGCAAAAGATAAATGGTCAATTTACATTCAGCAGGAGGTGATGCTTGATGTTCCATTAAGAGACATTAAACTTCTTGGCTAATTGTAAGAATCAAGTGAAGGAAGAAATTTTTAACTGAGCTCAATGGGACATTGATTAAGCCAAAATACTAAGATCTCCATCCCTAGTGCGAGTGAAGTACCTAATTTCAAGAAAAAGAGTGATGGTTGTTTTATTCAGCTGGACTCCAAGAGATTTAGCTGGATTTCAATAGATTATAGTGGAAATATTCATTATGCTAAAACTTCAAATTGAAATATTGTCCTAGTTTAGGGCAAATTTGGGAGAGAATCCCCAAAAAGGGCTCCTCCAGAAAACAAACCCACACGGCCCCTCCCCCCAACCAGTTCGGGAAGAATTCCTCGGAGAGAAGTGGAAAGAACCTGTTTATTTGACAAGCACAGCACCACCCAGCACACAAAATGAACAATACCGAATGACACCACTCTATCACCGCTCTGAAAAAGATGACAAATTCAGAAAGTCTCTTCTGGGGGTGGTCACTGTTATCAGTCGCTCCGGCGCTGGGGCAGCTGCTTGGTGTTTCCAAATCGGTGTTTCCAAGTCCCAATCCAGAGCAATCGGCAGGTCCAAGCAGGAGGCGGGGTGGGGGGCGAACAGTCCAGAAAGGAATTTGGACTGTTTAGCTAAATTAACTAATGAGAAGAGGGGAAAAAAGCGAGAGCAAGCAAAGCAGAAGCGAAGCAGAAGCAAGAGCAAAGGCAAAAAGCAGGGCAAAAAGCAAAAAGGCAACCCTATGTAGCGGCGCTATCTGTGTGTCCCGCCGAGTGGCTGATAAGAGGCCCAAAACAAAACTTTCACTCTGCCAGTCTTAAAGGCACAGAACATAATATCCAGCATAAATCACACACACACGAATGGGGATAACAGCATCCTAATGTCACCCTAGGACAAAAATATTTTCTTTTGTCCTTCTATATCTCTATAAGAAATAGGAATAAAAATATACCTGCAATCAAAAGCACTTTTCTATTAAAAACTATGACATCAAACTCTTCTGCACAGGAAAGACATCGTGTTGTTCTGTTTAATCTAAAATCCTCTGGTTTTGGTTGGTTGTATTTCTATGAAAACTCTTTACTGTATTTTACTCTGAAGATATTAAGAAGCAAGAAATATAATTTCTCTTTACATTTGGCCACTGCACAAACACTTCAAAATATATCTAGAAGATAACACTATAAGGGCTCCAGAAATTCCAATTTTCTTATGTTTTCTTTTGATTAGGATATATGAAATCAAGTCTTACAATCCTCAGAAAGTGAGTAATGGAGAGCTTGCATTGTATCTTGAAATAGAAAAGAATATTTACTCTGTCTTTAATTATATCTATCGTTATGTTCAAACTTCAGGGAAACATTTTTTTCTTCAAAATTTTGACTCTTTTCAAATATAAGTCCTTAAACTGTTCTTTGTGGATCCTACAAGAAGCAAACAAAGAAAGTTTCATCTTCTTTGGAGTGACTTTTCACACTTTAAATAGCAGAGAAAAAAAAGCACTACAGAAAAATACCTTGCTAAAAGTAGGAGCAGAAAGCTTTTACAGCTGGAAACAAAATGAGTACAAGTTTGGTTTTTTAGATGACCTCAGAGAGGTCAAATTCATTTTGTAGAAGCATGAGTGGATTAATGAAAAAGGAGTTCTTTAAAATGTTTTCACCAAATGGTTTCCCAAATGCTACATTAACATCACTAAATGCATGACACCAGCAGTAGCTGTGGCCATTTTAGGATAAGGTGTACCTTAATTTTTTTTTTTTTCCTACACTTCTTTTTAATTACAAGTGTGATAACTCAAATATTTTAGCATGAAAAGGCACACAGGCACCACCTTCCTCTCTTAAATACATAGGGACATAGACCAACAAAATTTAGATTGTGAGTAAAATAGAGTGAGAAATCAGAAACACTAGTCTTATTAGAACAATATGAATTTTAGCTGCTTAAAATAATCAAAGCTTTTATTTCCCTATATTAGGGAAAATAGGCTTCAGCTTTTATTTATAATGCCACACCAGCAATACAAAACTAAAAGGACAGGAGAGACCTGCAAAACCTAAATCTTTATTTTGACTTCCAATATCTGCGAAGATTGAAATCTGATGACTTCTTTCAAATTAAAAAAAACTCTTCTCTTTGGGAATATTTTGCTCATCAAATTTTTCTCATACCATTTTTGAATTTCTTTATTCAGAAAATATTGGTTGTTGGCTGCCATAAATGCTGCAAGAAATTCTTTTAATGTGAGATTTTATTTTCATCTTGAATATATTTGGATAATCCTTCTAGGAATCCCACAAAGACCCCAAATGGACATATCAAAAACATAAATCTTCCTTTTGTCTGAGTGAATATGCTGACCACAAACAAATCATATTCTGTCAATCTATTAACTTGACAGAAAGAATAATATTTTTTGAGAAATACTTCCAAAAATAGAATGAGTTTTAAAATTCTGTCTCTGATATCATTGCATGAAAACAGGATATATTTCTTGGAGAGATGCATATGGATTTTATCTTTCTTCCCTGGTAATCATTCAGAATCACAATTTTCACTGCCCATAGAAATGCAAACAGTGGAAAGCTTTGCTGCTCACAAAAGCAAGAATGCAAAGTTTGACATTTTATCCCTTCTTAACTTGAAAAACTACTGGACTATGACTTGGCAAGACTTGCTTTTAAATGCTCAATATCTGAGACTTCCTACAGTAGAAAATATAGAGAAGAGTCAGCTGTTAACAGATTTATAGAATGAAAGAAATTGTATGACTTGGAGAAACAAGAAAGAGGGATGAGTAATGACTTATTTTGGATGCCAAACTGGTAAAGAAAAGCAGAACTAAGACTAGAAGATTCTGGTGCAAGTGGTGATGGTGAAAGCAATAATGGATGTCAGCTGAGAGATGTAAATGAAAGATGCCAGAAAGGAATGCTTTCGATTTGAATACTGTACTCATTTTACTTTATTAAATTGACTCAACTGTTGAGATTTTTGCCTTTTGAAGAAAACCATAATAATAAAAATTTCCCTTCAAGGAGAGGAAAGCACTGCCATCAAAATAAATGCTCTTGTTACAGAAATTATTGATTATAATAGCTTTGTCTAAAATGCCTTCTTACTCAGGACTGACTGATCAATAAATGAACCCAAACCATTCTAGTTCCCTTCTTTTGCTGCTAAATTATTCATTTCAGATATCATGTTCATTTAAAAAGTTCTAGTTTTTATAAAAGCCTTCCCTAGGACATTATCTGCATTGCAGAAAACTCCTCTGGTAGCCATGTGGTTTAGTTATTTTTATATTCTACATAGTCCAAGTTTTTTCTCACACAAACATTGCAATTGCTTTATTTGTTTTCTGTTTATTTACTTAGCTTTTTTCAGTTTCCACACATTTAGATAATGCTTCAAGAATATGAATTAATTACCCTTTCAGATCTCATTAAAATCCTTGTTGTGCCCAGTTTATATGCCAATAGTGGTTCTGTGGATCATATTTGTAATGATTTACTAAGCATCCAAAATACTTATGTCATGTGTGCTGCTGTTAATTTATTTCTTTTTCATGTACTGCTGTTTTAATCAATGGATTAAAGACAGATTTTAAAACAGGTCAGCTTGGACAAAAAACACATTTATATTTATATCCAGGGCTTCAGGAACTCACCACAAAACTAGAAAAGAAGGCTGGTATTCAAGGGGAACCATCAGCAGTACATGGGTACTGTGGTTGATGATGGGAAATAAATTCTAAATTGAGTCATAGTCCTGAATCAGGTCATAAAAAGATTTTGCTAAAAAGAAAAATATTCCAAGAATAAAACACAGCTTTAACAGGATCACTAGAACATCACTTCATGCCAGGATACTTTTCCAGAGGCTTTCTGGCTGAGGAAGGCATTGAAGACTTTACAGCAACTGAGAGAGATTGCAGAAGCTCTGATGGTTAATCATAGAATCAGGATATCATGAGTTGGAAGGGATCCACAAGGACCATCAATGCCAAATTCCTGGCCCTGCACAGGACAGCCCCAAGAATCACACCAAATACCTGAGAGCTTTGTCCAAATGCTTCTTGAACACTGTCAGACTTGATGCCTTGACCACTTCCCCCGAGGAGGCCAAGTTCCAGTGCCCAAGCAGGAGGTATAATTATATACATATGTAATATATCAAATTATATATATATTTATATATATAAAATAAAAATTAAAAAATAAAATAAAGTTGTAATTGCTTGGATACCTGTCTGGTCAACCTCTGACCCCAAAAAAGAGAGAGATACCCTCACCTCTGAGCATGCCTGGTGAACCACAGAGTGTCAGCCCGCTGTGGTTGGCTAAAAAGTTATGACATTAATCAATAAAAGAGAAAATATCATGATTTTAATACTGTCTTTTTCTCCAGTTCAGATGTCAATCATGCTGAAGTTTTTGGTTGGTATTGCTGCCTTTCAAACAATTTATCAAGGCACAAAATTATCACCAAAGAAATGTCAATTTCATTAATAGAAGAAAAATAATATTAAGGTTACAGATGTGTAAAAGATACATAATAAATTTTAAATTAATTGCATATAAGATGTGAAACAATAGAATTTTTATTTTTTATCTAACAGATAAAAGGTTTATTTGCATGAAAATTCAATGTTGCATCTTCCTTCTGAATAAAGAAGAGTAGAATTACAGCTTTTTTTAAAAAAAAACTTTTACTGAGAATCAGTAAGCTATCATTAAACAAGCAATTCAATTAAAGTAATCTTTTGAGATTTAATAACTATCTTCTGCAATGATCATAACTTTGAGAGAGGAAGACACAAAGTGTTTAATTTTATTGCAGTATTTACACTCTGTTTCACTCTGCTGCCTCATTAATTTATAACCTATATGTTCAAGACAGAAAAAAAGGAAGAAAACTCAATTATAAACTACACAGGACAAGGCATATTTTGGTTTTTATTTATTCTGGTCTAATTCCAAATATAGGAAATGGATTTTATAGTCTTAAATATATCACACTAATCATTTAGGGCCAGAAAAATCTGTTTTGTGCAAAGACAGGAATTAGACCTTGTATTTCAACTGCAGTTCTTTGTGGGAACTGTTTCAAGATATTCAACCCAAGAAATCAGCTTGAAGAGAACCCATGTGTGAAAAGTGTTCTCTGCAAATCCTTAATACACAGGAAGAGAGTCTTTTTTACAGACAAAGGTGGACTTTGCAGTAGTTCTGCCTCATTCTCCAGCAGGAAAGATGAAAAAAATGATCTTATCTGGAAGCACCTATAGTTAGTGACCAGTTCATATATCAACTAGCCTAGAGTCAACAATCTTCTCCACATCTGGGGTGTATTTTCTCTCAGAATTATATGTATAGAATGACTGCAATTAGTAAAGAAAAGTTATGTTGCAGTCTGAATACTGTTCTCAGCTTCTTGTGAAGCACTGTTACCTGAATTTGCCTTTCTACGTCTCCTGCTGTGCCTTCTGTCTTCTGCCCTTCACCTTTTGCTTTACTTGTGTCTCCTCAACCACTGTACTCCTCTACTCTTCAGCTTTCACTTTCCTAGGGTACTCTGTCCAGAGGTCAAATGGTGCTGATTTCTGATAAACCACTTGTGCCAAAAGGTTATTCCAACCGGACAAATCTACTTATCCATCCTCAGTGAACACTAGGCACTCCTGAAAGCAAATGCAGCAGAATCATAGGACAAAAGCATCCCACAGACTGTCAGTCCCCTTTGAAGTAGCCTTTTGACAAACCTTACTCTTGACAAATATCACAATTTCAACAAGTCTCTGTGCTGCACAGAGAATTCTGGAACAGTATCTCATCCCCAGAATGGTTTCAGGGAAGATGAGGAGGAAGGCTGACGAGAAGAACTAATAATTCATTCAGACAGGACAAAAGCTCAAAAGGTTTGAATTCAGTAAAATATTTGAAAGACAGTCCCTACACACTGCTCTGTGCAGCTGTGAGCTGGAACAGAGGGTCCAAAGTATGATGTACTCATCAACTCCTTTCTGAGAGCAGCAATATCAAGCAGTTCTGTGAGAGATCATCAATAAACCTTTGATGTGATGTCTATTGCCAGCAGCTCACTTAAGTGACTCACTCTCATTCCAAATATCCAATAAGGGTTAGATTAGAATTAGATGTAGATACAAGAAATTACAGCAATGATTTTTTGAGTGCCTGCCAAAAAAGAAATAACTGTAACACAGAGAGGAGACAACAAAAAGAAATATGAAGTATTGCTCTCTATATTTTGTAGTAGAAAAAATGGGAGGTGTGAAAAAATATGGGGTAGGTTCAAAATAAAAAAAAAAAAGAGCTGTTTCATGAAGCAGCATGTATTGCACTGTGGATCTCAATTTAGTTTTAGAAGTTGGAAGAGATTCAAAGAGCAAATAGACAAATCAACAGAATGTTTATGTGGGAAAGGGTGTTTAGGACAAGGGCATCCCCTCCAGCTCCAGATGCCTTTAAGACAAGAAGCTATTCTATGCGCATCATTGTGTGTTTTGCTGGACTTTACAGCCTTCCCTAAACTTCCTGAACAGTTTGTTGCTATAGGAAACAGAATAGCCCAGAAGAAAGTAATTGATCCCATGTGCTGTTCTCATGCTTTGAAATTCAATGAAATGAACTTACTATGTTTTACAGTAACAACCTTCTCATGCAGCAAACAAGTGCCCCAAGTAGTTTGTAGCTCCTTGCCTTTTTGTATATCATTTGCTTAATGGACATTTTGGAGCACACTGAGAAAATCACCCAGTCTGGTTAGCTGAGTTTATACAAGTTGTGTAAAATCAGAGTTGACTTGGCCTCTTCATGAGACTGATTATTTACTTTTCACTTCAGAGCTATGCTGGTACACAGTTTGCAAGGAAGGGAAATTCAAGACATCTTGCGCATAATCCCAGTTGAAGAATGATCTGAAAATATACAAAAATAATAATCCTACAATCAAAAGGAAGGCAAAAGTATTAAAGAAGATCACAGAAGGATATAATCTTTATCACTAGATATATAATCTCCTATTATAGCAAATACAAGTCTAATACAATCCATAGGGTTTCACTATCATTACCACTACAAAAACAATTCCAAAGAGTAGCAAGGAAATCTGAGGTTTGTCAATTTTGCTAAAGTTGTCTTTTCCCCAAGAAAATTCTTCAAACCTGTTGGCAAACAGCAAACAGCCCTTCTGAAGAACTTCAAATGCTTCACACAGGAGGGACTGGCAATCCCCCAAAAGCAGGCTTACCTCCATTGTACTGGCTTTCTTCACTTCTAAGAGCAAAAAATCCAGCCTACAGACTTTGTAGAAATCAAAGGGGCACTGAATACCAGGGGGGAGCAACCCCAGCTAAATAGAAAACAAAAGACACTGCATTTTGCCCCCTCAGCTAAGGGCAGAGAAATCTTGCTTTTCTCATTTAGTGTTGACTTCTTTTAGAAGTTTCCTGAGTTCTCAGCTGGTTTTGTGAGCAGACAGTCCTTACAGACTCATGTGCCACATCATGAAAGCAGATAAGAGAACCAAAATGGACAGAAAAGTGAGGCAAATCTTCAGCACTAAATCTCTAGCACGTTATTTTATTTTTTTCAAGTTTGCCAAATCTTGGTGTTCCTGCATAGAAACAGAATAAAACAGCGCTCCTGGCAATGGCAGTAAAGGTGACCTGGTGAGAAGCTTTGGGTCCTCTCAAAAGTTGCTTAGACTATCAGTTCCTCTAACGAATCAATTATCAATCTTCTTAGTGATCTTTAATGATTCATCTAAATAACATATTCTGCCATTTAATATTTCATTTAATTTTGTGATCAAGTCACATAATGCATATATCAAATCCCACTGTCAGCTGATTCTTCATTGACTTATGTACACATTTTTCTATCTAAATTCTTGTTCATACTATAGCTTAAATAGAATCTTTTATTTTAAGGATGCATAGAATTTTGTTTTGCAAATTTTAGTAGTGAATATTTGTGTTTTGTTGATCCATTTTATTTTTTAATGGTTTCAACAGACTACACCTTGAAGGATGTGTTACTCATTACCTGTGGACATTTTACAAACCTTTATTTAGCAGAATGCATATTTCAGGATCTGGATGTCTCATGTTCTTTCTGAGCTGGATATCTCACCAGCTGAATATTCTTCACCAGTGGAGATTTCCAGCACAAAGTCTCCTGTACTTCAGCATGTAAATGCATGCTCCAAATTAACTTATGTGTAGTTTAGGTGAAGGCAGACTTTGTAAGGCAAGACTGAGCTGAAAATTTAAATGCTATGTCATAAATTCAAAAGTCTCAAAATGGTTCTCATTAAAGCAGTTTAATTTTTCTCATTAGATATGGATTCCACCATCCATAAACCTATACAACCAACAGAGATTTTACTTTTAGGTGTCTTTTTTTCTTTTTTAATTTGTGGATGAGAAATTGTCTATTAGTGAAGATACTTTTTGCTCAGGGAACGCATGATGCGGATCAACATGGTAAGAACAGCTACCAATACTTCATTTCCATGTGGCAACACAACTGGAAATCTGCTCTTTCTCACCTATACCTTTGTTTATATGTAACAAACTAAAGCCTTTTCCCTGAACATGGAAAACAAAAAAAAATCTGAAGTTGTAGTGCCTTAACACCCCATACTCATCAGAAAGGACATTACCTCTGATTCCAATCCAGCCTCTTCCCTGGACAAACTTATGTCTTCCAGTTTTTAAGTAAATAATGAAGAATCACTGCAATAGGAAAGAGTGATTTCAAATGATGGTATCAGCAGGTTGCAGGCACAGCAGTGGCACTAACAAATTTCTTTAGTTTATTCATTTGGCTAAAATTCTGATTCATAGCATTTAAGGGATACTTTCTACACTGTTTTATAGAGCTGGTGAAAAAATTAATTTCTTAGAGCAAAGAGAAATGGCCTAATAGGAACAAGGACAAGCAAACACCAAGAGAAAAGAAAGATATACTAAGAGGAAAATCCTCACCTTGTCATAAGTCTCTTTGGTGTACCTGATCTAATAAATAATTTTTTAGAGTAAGGAACAGTTTCCACCTTCGAAGGAAGTCTACAAAGCCTCAATTGGTGCTTCTTGAGATCAGAGAAAAGGCTCTGACTGACTTCTGTAAGACATTTTGGAGTGCCTGTGATTTTCTTTTCGTGTTCTAAAGGAAAAGCCAGGAAATCTCTCTGCTCTAACCTTGACACTGGGACCAAACACCATCTAATGAGGACAGCGCTTCTTTACTTTTTGTGCTAGTACTATGCCATGTACAATAGTGTAATTTAGAAAGGAAGCAAATTGAAGAATAACCCCTTGCTTATTCATCCAGCATGCTCCAAATAATCCTCGCTCAAGCCCAATCCTTTCTTTCCTCAGAACCCCTGCAAGTGACTGCAGCTGGTTTGTGAATTTGGCTGACAACGCAGTCACACAGGTCTATGCACAACCTTTCAGTGTACCTTCAGCTAGAACTCAGCTTGGCTATGACACTCACAGGGGCTCATTCATATTTCGTGATTGTTCATATGATTTGAACCAGGCCGTGGTAAATTTCTCAAGACAAAATTCTTAAAAGAAAAAAAAAAATAAATAAAGCACATTTATATAAATCATGCAGATATCTGCATATATCTTCACAAAACAGTTCTAGTTTCTAATTCTACTAAATTAATCCTATTAATCTTTAGATAAAATTGATTACTGTTTTTTACTTTTGTGTAATAACCCTTCTGAGCAACAGCATTTTCAAAACTGCTGAATTTTTACGAAGTTCCACTTCACCCCCAAATCCTCATAATTTTAGAACATAAGAGAATAATTAGGAGGAAAATCAAACAAAAGATTACCCAAGCAAAGGTTCTGTCTGTTGATTTCTTATTTTTAAACTAAAGGTGCATTGAAATGTATCATAGAAATCTGAAAAGAAAAAATTAAAATTTTTAATCATTGACAATTTTTTTATGGTTATACCTTCAAAAATATATCCAGTCTTTAAAGTGTCAGATTTTCCTCTATCTCTCAGCCCCCAATTTGTTTTATACTTTTAAGATAAGCTTCAAGAAATGAATGATAACTTCTTGTGCCATTGTAAAAATCACACAGACAAAGAGCAGGCAGATGACATCACAACTTATGTCTATTTTTGGTGTTATTTTTAATAAGTGATGCTCAGATGATGAAGTAGCACCATTTTATTAATTAGGCTTATATATCTTTCTCTAACTTATTTGTCTGCACATTGAGAGGGCTATTAAGTCTCTTCAAGAGCCCACCCCATCATTTTATGTTGAGGGGAGAAAGAGAGAAAGCCTTCCCGAAAGCAGAAATTGGATGACGATATATTCAATGTAAATGGAATTCCATTTTTAGCGCGTAGTCAGTGATGTATGAGCTCAGAACCCAACTCATACTGCATGAGAAATAGGAATGGCTGGAAATCAGCTGCAATGCCAAATGGAAAATCTCAGAAGAAAGCACCACTATTGCTCAGCTCAGCTGATTTGCATCAGGAAGAAAACATCTCTTCCTTAGGCAACTTGCATCTATTTTGCTCAGCCTAACAGTATGTATTAAATATTTTGACCTTGGCACCAAAATCACTTGAAATAGAAAACGTGGATAATAAAACAACAAAAGCAAATGGAAAAACTAAGGCCAGAGTAGGAGCCTATCTCTTTCAAATAAATCAAACCACCATCTGGAAATAAAACTATGCTTACTGGTGAAATGTGTATTGAGGTATCTCAAATAACATAGGCTCAATTTTTCAAAAACTGTAAGGATAACCTATCTCGGTTGGAAAATTATAACCTACATTTTGACCTTCAATTACTCAGCCTGAAAAAGTTGTGTGTCCATATTTATTGTAATTTTTGTTCTAAGTGGGTTAGAATTAGTTCACAACCATTTTTCTCTCAATGAATAAAGATTATTTTAAACCTTTAGTCAAAAGAATACTCAGTGCTAAGACTTCCTTATTACCATTTCTTATTCTACTCAATGAAAGCTAATGATAATTGCAAGTTTTTTTCTTTAAAGGTTACAGAATGCAATGTCTAATGAATCCTTTTGGCTGTTTTATATTTGACTAGACCTACATTTATCCCTATTTCAATACAAAGCTTGAAGGTCCAAACAGGAGCCTCTCTTGAGTTAATTTTAAACTGAATTGCTGTCTTGGGTTTTCAGTGTAAAACTGACAGCTTCATTCATCTTCAGAAACCAAAATTAAGAATTTATTTTATCCCCTCTAGAAAAATTCTTCATTTCAATGATATTTATTTTTCTGGTTGTAGTCATAGTTCCCATCTGAGATCCACAATTCCAGGCAATGAAAACTTTGCTACACACTAACCTGTACTACAGTGGCTGCAAAACACATTTTCTACTTGAAGGAGCAGAATTTAAAACATGTGTACATTTAATCATATAAATCACATGACTCAATACCTCCCCAAGATTCTACTAGAATCTAATCTCTGAATGAAATTTATGACCTTTGTATTTCTCTGTCATAAGTCATAAAGTCTTATTTTTATGACTATAATTTTGAATTACATCACGACCTCTAATAGAGGACATTGAGAAGTCACAAGGCCCTTGAACAGGTGTGAGCTATGAGTTTATTTTAGCTCCTGGGGAATGCAGAATGTATCAAAATACTGAGATGACATAGGATATGTATCCCTGTGCAGTTTTTCAACAGGCAGATCATCACTTCCTGGCACTTGCAGTAATCAGTGACTTGCTGCATCAGTGATTGCTTAGTATGCAGAAGACCTAATATACGAGGAGCTAAAAGACAATGAGGGCAGCTAATCTGAACATGAGAGACTTTTTTTTTTTTTTTGTATTTTCTAGGCTTTTACAAGAGCTAGTTGTCATCTGACATGATTTTCAAATTAAGTAATCCGTTTCTCTGTTGAAAATACCTCAGAGGAAGCAGGCAATACTTTAAAATAATCTTTTAAAGGAGCAAAAATAAGGTATACATATTTCAAAATTCTCAAAATGAAAACAATTCAGGAAGCAGAGCCCCAGCAGCACTGAGTGTACTTATATAACTTTATACAGTTATTTTGTAGTAGTCTGTTTCCATTACACTGCCTTTATACGTTAAGGCACTGAGAAAACAAAAGCTTTATTGGAGGGCATATATTTGAACGTTTTTAAGCAGTTCTGATACCTTTATACCATCATTTTTGCTCTCTGCACAGACTGAGAGCCTGTTTTTACTTTACCTCATGTAAGAAAGAAAAGCATTCAGAATTTCCAAAATCTTAAGCTACTTAGGATAAATTTCTAGATGGAGAGAAAGTAGAAACTAAAAAACTAAATTTGATGAAACTTTGTAATATCGAGAACAGAATAGACTATAATGGTTGTTTCTGTTACATACAGAATCATTTATAATTGAATGTTCAGTTCTGCTAATAATTTACTCAGTATTTTGATTAGCAACCTAAATCACAGATTGGGTCATTCCATCAAATCCTGCACAGGTGAAAATAAAATAAGTATTAAAATAAAAAATAAAAATAAGTATTATTATAGTTTGCAACCAAGTATAATCAATCTTAAACTTGGTGAACAGCAGAGATGGAGTCCAATCAAGAAAAATCTGAAATAGTTAAAGTTTTGATTTATTTAGAAGTTGTACTTCCATTAATTTGAATCAAATCTTTAATCTGTAAATTAAAACATTAAAATAATCTCAGATCAGACAGAATATGCTATTATCAGGAAATTATGCATATTGAAAACTTATACTCTATTTGTAGTTGTCACATACTTCATTTTACAAATTTAATAGCTGTAGTTTCTCAGTTTTTGTTTTTCTCTCCCTTTATATAATTTTGCATTTTTTCCTCAGTTCAGTTCTCTGATCTGTGGCCCATCCCTGCTTTCCTCTCTTCAATAATTAAATTCCCAGCTTCATGACTGAAGCATGACTATGCTTTTCATTAGTTCAAGGCTTTTCTTTTTAACTTTGCTTTTGTTGCAGATTCATGAAATGCCTTTTGAAACTTTTCAAGATGACACACACTTGAAGAACAGATTAAAAGCAGAGAAAAATGAGCAGTAATGAGCTCATTTCCAAAGAAAAGCAATCATTAGCATGAGGGCTTTTTGATTTCTCAAGAAAACCCAAACTGGTCTTGGGTGCAGCTCCTCCCCTTGCATTCAGGAAATGTCCTGTTGCTGGGCAGGGGGATGGGAAATGTGGAGGAAGAGTCCAGTAAGTATCTTTTTATTAGAATATCACTTTATCACTGAAAACCCAATTTAGAGGTGAATCAGGGAAAACAGTCATACTAGTGCTTCCAGTTTTCTTTTTTCCTTCCTGTTTCCAGAATTTGTTTGAAAGAATGGTGCAGCAGAGTGTTTCATCAGCATTCACAGCAGGACAAGGAAGAGCTGAATTTCTATTTTGCTACTGGAAAAGCCATGACCTCTCAAAAATTTCAGTGGTGTGTTAATTCAGATCAGTCAAGGATCTAGTGGCTTTGTTCCTTAACTTGGATGCAAGTGTACTGCCTGCCTGATATAGGTGGATTTTGGGTGGCTCCTTTTCTTCATTTAGATGAGAAATTATATCTTGGATTAGAACAGTGAAAGCTCTTTCAAGACATACATTTTTATTATTTGAAAATAAAGAAGTAAGATAAAGCAAAAAAATATGATGAAATATTTTTCAACCACAGTTCCCTTGTGGTGAAAGAGTCCAGTGAGTTTGCCTAGACTATTCACTTGTCTTTCAATATATTTCTGAAGACATGTATAATCCACAGTCATAACATTTTTAGGATAGAGAAAACTGTTGAATCTTATTTCCCACTCCTTTACATTGGTGAAATCCAGGAATTACCCCAGTTTGGGGAAAAAAATGTGACTGAAATATCTCTAATTAAATTTCAATTTTTCATAAAATAATCATGTATCTTACAAACAATAGCAATGTAAATTTTTTCCTACAAGTAGATGAATAATAATAACATTCTAGAAACAGAATATAAACAAAAAAAATTCAACTCTTTGTAAAGTTCACTGACTTCAATGAATCTTAAATCAAGTTCTTATATAGGATTATGATTCCTGGCATTGTGAACAAATATGGATCATAGTACAAACTCATAAAATGTCAAGATAGTTAGCCTCAAGCCTATGAAAAAAACCCAGCATATATTCCTCTCAGCTTGCCTGCATGATCACTGTTAAATCATTCATATTATTGCAAAATTATTGCATCACTCCTAAAACAGCCACCTAAAACCACTGAAAAATAAATCAAATCATAAGAAAAATTATGTTGACAAATGCACCCATCTCACCCACCTAGCAGCATGTCCAAAGCATGCACTAATTTGCACTTATGTGGTCTAGTCTCTGAAATAAATATTGAATCTACCCTAACCCTTTTGCTTCTGTTATCCCAACTCAGTGTCCTTAGAGGCAGAGTACAAGTTGATTACCTCGCTGTTGTTCTTGTTTATTATCATATAATTTACTGGTTTTTCATTGTTATAGAAAATATATAGATTTTTAATAAATATCATTGGATGTTTAGTGTATGAGAAAAATATACCATTTTTATTTTCTGAGAATGGAAGTAGCAGACATCTGCAGAATGGGCTTTATTAGTCACCAGAAAGTCCTATTTTATAAAACCCAGGTATTTTTTATTACTTTGCTCTCAGAATTTAACCATGCAACTAAATTATGAAAATTAATAGAATAGAAAATTGATGGAAAGGTCAGTAAGCTATCAGAAGAAAAAGTGACCTTTGATGCTGGAAATCTTTGGAGATATCTCCAGCTCTGCATAGATGTATTAGGCAGTGTTTTACTCCAGACATTATAATTCTAAGTGTGTGGTAATTTTAAAAAAACAAAAGGCACATGTGAATGTGCATATCCATATAAATCTTTTATATATCACTGTAAAACTACTGAAGTGAAATACGCTGATGAACAAAACTAAATTTTCCAACAGAAGAATGAATTACAAAAATTAAGTTTAGTGTTTTATGAAATATATTGAATATTTTTCCTTTCATTTTACCAGTCTCCAAGGGAGAGCTTACTTGAGAAAAGAGAATCTACAGGATTTTGCCCCAACCATGACACTTTCAAGAACCAAATGAAGAATTTACTATATATCACATGAAATACACACTTTGTTCACTTGGTAATTACTTCCTTTTATCTTCATTCCCACTCAAAGTAAAAAAAAAACAATTTTTGCAAAACAAAAAATTGAAGTAGCATTACCTGTTTGTCACTTGAGGTCAGTGTTATTTTCCACACCTGTTTATTTCAGTAGCTGCCAATTGCTTAGTCAAGAAGCACAGGTAGAATACATCCTTTTGTTCTCCACTGCCCTGATTTTGGAGGACAAAGTGACGAGGAAAACCTCCAACTTTATCACTAGGGATATCTACATAGTTGTGTATTGTCTAAAATCACAATTTTGTAGGAATGTTTTGTGTTTCTATGCAAATTTTTTGGTAATGGGTGCTTTTACATTGTTATGATGGCACATATATTTAAACAGCTTTCAGAATATGTTTTCAATTTCATCATATAAATATGGATTGCAGATTAATTACTGACAGTGACAGCAAAGCAATCAAATTATGCTTTACAAAATGTTAAGATAAAAAGAGCATTGCCATAGTTTCCTTAAAATACAGGTCAGTCCTTCAAACATCCTACCTCAGTCATTCCAAGCCATAGAAAGCAGAGTTCATTGCTTCTGATTCAGTCAACCCCTTTCTGGTTTTCAGTAGGTACCTGGAGTTTAGAAAACAAAGCAAGTAGGAATGGAAACTTAGGACAGCAAAATACTCTTAGGAAGAGCAGTTAAAAAGATTTGTTCACTTAGAACCATTCAGGTGACTTATTTGTGGAAAATAAAGTAAATCATAGAATTAGCTTGCACTATCATTGTAACAACAAGGACTTCACTTTTTTTCCTTATGATTTTTAAAGTGTGTATGATCCTGTTGAAAGACACTTCAAAAGCTCACTAATGATGTGGCTGGAATAAAAGTAATGGCATTGCATCTTAGAGTAACCAGGATTCCTGACCTAATCTTTAATTTTTTACACAAAATGAACCTGATCTTCAGTTGCCTTCTGTGAATAATTCACATATTCTGCAGCTCTTTCTACGGAAGGAAAGGTGTTTCTCTGAAATTATTCTAACACATGAAAAACAGTGAATTTGATTATACAGTGACCAAGCTCTTTCAAAACTGTGCTCAGAATTTCCCTTAACCAGCACATTTGGTCAGTCTGTCCATGTCAGAGCAAGGTCAACAAAGTCAGTAGCTTGTGACTGCTATTTCCTCGCTGATGTTTCAGGTTAAAAATAAAACCTGTTTTACCAAAGCTCTGACACGAGCAGTAACCAGACTCAGGCCATGGGAACTGTTAGTTTGCTGACCACTTTCACCACACATTTTTAGTTTACCATATCCCTGAGTCTTTGGTACTAAGCATATTTTAAGGTTCATTTGTTGTACTCTAAGTGCTTTCTTCTTGTCTATGTTTTCTCAAATCTCTGCTGTTTTAACTGGTTCAATCAAATTTCCTGTGCCTGCATACAGCCTGCTACATTGACATGGCTTATGCTAAGCTCATTAAACTGTTTTTTCCTCTAAAACTCATGCACAAGAAAACTGTTGAAGCTTCAGCTTGGCTGTAACTTCAGTGGGTTTATTACCAAAGATTCTAAAAAGAGAAATAATTACCTAGTAAAACTGGTTTTGTTTTTTTAAAGGTACAATCTCTTTATTTGCTGGCTACCTTTCTCTTAATTTTTGCTGTTGTTGGTTCCAACTCTGAAGAAAGCTGTAGAAGACTCTGTTAAAACTCCCATAAGCATGGTAATCAATTTCACTCCAAATGAAGGGATCATGTTTACTTCTAGAGATACTTTGAGAAGCTGGCTGTCAGCATTACAATGCACAATGGCCCCATTCACTACCCAGACTAATTTTATTATGCTGCCTGTGTACTTTTTTTGAAGCCAGTGAATTGAGGAACAGAAAAAGACAGTAGGTAGGCAATTATGCCATCAGAAAACTGATTATTTTGCTTCGCTCTGAGTCTGGGTACTTTCTAGAAACGTAAAATGATTCATGGCGGAAAGATAAAGGAAGGGCCATTGGTAAAGAGCGTTCCACTCAGATTCAGTCATGTCTCCTTCCACATAATTTTCTTGGGCCTTGGGTTCCCCATCAGTTGACATGAGAGCCTTGAGAGGCATCTAACCAAAGTGGTGGTAGCAGAGTTTAGGCACCTAATTATAGAATCAGAGAATGGTTTGGGTTGAAAGGGGCCTTAAAGGTCATCCAGTTCCCACCCCACTGCCATGGACAGGAACGTCTTTCACTAGACAAAGTTACCCAGAACTCCCTCCAACCTGGCCTCCAACACTTCCATGGATGGGGCATCCACCACTCCTCTGGCAACCTGGTCCAGTGCTCCACCACCCTTACAGTTAAAAATGTTTATTTCTAGGTCTAATCTAAACCTACTTTTTTCAATTTGAAACCTTTGTCCTGTCAATATCTACTCTTGTCTCTCCCCATCTCTGTTGCAGACTCCTGTCAGGTGCAGATGTCTGAAACTTGGTACCTAAATATCAAGTACCTAAATATGAGTGGGGGAATTTTGAAGATTTTACCATTCACATATCAGCTAAGAATTTCATTCCTGCCTCATTTGAAGATATTAACACATATAAACAAGATTCATTGCTGCCACTGACTTTAGTAGCACAAAGCATGCATTGAAGTTTAATCAGAAAAATTATTTGAGTGAAGCCCCAGACAACAGTAAAAAAACTCCCAACATAGTTCAATGAGGGAAAAGGTTGCATTTTTTTTTCCCTCAATGTGTGTATTCATTTGGAATGAAAAATTAAAACAATCAGAAAAAAAAACTGTAGCACCAGACCCCAGCAGACCTTTTCATCCTAATTCCACACCACAGTTCCCTCATCAGCCTATGTAGCTGTGGGAGGTTTCTTTTTATTCTAAGAAAGAGAATATCCCATTTGCAGGGAAAAATAAATCCCAGGCGCCCTATTTTGATGCCAAATCCAGAAACATTCTGCTGAATTCTTCTACCAGATCTTGTGCCAGATGTATATTTTCTTCTCCAGGTTTTAAACATCAGACTGCAATCTTTTCTATTACCAGCAGAGAGCAATGCAATTAAGCTGTTTTATAAAAGGCTTCGCAAGGCAATTGTGCAAGCTCCTCCAGAATGTCCCAGGTTTTGTTTTTGCTTTGGCCTTGGCCCCCCATGCTGAAAGTTTTAATTTTAAAACTTCTATTGATCTTGTAAAGGTTCACACTACTTCTTTCTTTTTTTACTGCCCAAAATGCAAAAGTACATTCTTAATGTCTGAAAATCTCTCTCCGGAAAATCAAGACAAAAGCCTCTTTGCTTTTCTTGGTCTCAGTCCCCAATAAATGTGGTTATGGTATGCTTCACACCCGTAAAAAATATTCACATTAATAAATAGTTTTAAAAAGAGTGTCAGAGGTACCTCTTGAGATGATTTAATGGGCAAATTGTAAGGGAATCAACTGAAAGTACGTGATAAATGTAATTTAGTTCTTTCTGTGGCTTTGCTGTTCCCTCACATTCATCAGTGCAGGCAGACAATTGCATACATATGAAATGAAACCTCACTTTCCAAGTAAAACTGCAGGGAAACCTGCTCTGAGAACACACAGTAAAGGTTATTTTACAGCACACAGGTTTATGAGTCATGAGAGCCCAGGCAAAGTTGGTAAAGATTATCCCAACAATAAGTCTCTGTGGCTTTATTTGCTGAAGTCTAGATATATTCAGACACCTAGGAGTTTTTAGAAAGATAACCAAGGCTCAGAAGAACAGAACAGCCATCTGTCAGATTTCATAAAATCTCACAACTGTACTACTAACAGTATTAGGGTTTAATAATTCATGAAGGAGTAATATCCCCTACTGAGATTGTAACCAGCCAAGACAACACCAAAAACAACTGGTAAATCTGTCAGTGGGAATTCCATCTCCTTGACTGTAAGGAGAAAAAAGTATGCAACAGCTGGAAAATAAATTCAAAGTATGATCAGCACAGAATAAAAGACTCCATAAGCTGATTGGAAATCAGTGGCCTTATCTATTTCTCATCTAATTTGCAACAAGATTTGCATGTGAATGGAAACAGTAAACACAAAGTGATAATTCATTTCTCTGTATCAATACATAGATTCCACAAAGGCAAAAAGAGTAGTCTAATGCCAAAAGTACTTCCTTGAAGTGCTAAAAAAAAAAAATATTTTTGAGTCTTTTTATCATTTAGCATTTGGTGCCTTCAGGTTTCTGTGTAAGAAGCAGGATTTCCTGTACACCTGTATATTTGTTGATGGTTTGGGCAGAAAGATGAGATTGCAAGTTCTGCCATGAGTCAAAAGCTCATAATAAAAGGCACCCTTTGCCTACTTATTCTTCAGAGAAACAAGTAGCTTGTGCTTTATTAAAATCTCCATAGATAGATATTTACATATATACTGCAACAAACATAATTCAAAGTTCAGCTTAGAGATTTCAGTCGTATTGTAATGTGACCAATAAGCAGTAAAATGCATCAGGAAACCAATATTAGGAAACAGAAAAACCTTTTGCACAAAATGCACCTTTTTCTAGTAGTCTGCAAAAATCTGAGGGTCAGTGTTCCTACTGGTACATCACAGGATACATGAAACCACCCAGGAAAAAACATTCCCTGTCTCTTTGCATTTCCAGTTCATTTCCTCCTAAGACTCAGGAGAAAGGCTTATAAACAAAAGACTGCTATCATCTGCTTCTATGTCACTCCTTTGCAGCTCACAGAATCTAGCTTCCACATGCAACTAGGAAATAGGTTCTTCTTTTCAACTGAGGCAGTTATTATAGAGGCAACATTTCTCCCATACCCCTTTTATCTGTCATGTACTGCCAGCTTTTGTTCTTAAGAAGTCAGAAAGGATCAGATGACTTAGTGCATTAGAAGTACATAGTGGGGAAAAATATATTTAATCTTTTACTGGAGAGTGACTTACAAGGAGAAAAATTACCAAAATGCTTATCAGAGTACCTCTATAAAAAATGGGAGTAATGGTGCCTGAGAGTTAAAAAGCTTTTGTCATTTGAGAAACAGTGAAGCACAGGAGGGAATGGTGAAGCTTTTATTCTTGCAGGCTATTTAAAGGTGTAAAAGGTTAAACAAATAATTGAGAGAAAAAAAACAACATTGATTTAAATAATCCTTTTTGTGGACAAGAAGATGAGCTTGTTCTATAAAGGTCCAATCATATCTTTACGATTCCCATAGATCTGTGTCATCCAGCTGTGTTCTTCTTTGATAAGATGCTAATTGAAGGAAAGTTTTTGGTTTACTCCTGTTGCTGGGATACTCACAGTTTCATTCTTTCACAAAGAAAGATATTCTAGCATGTGTGGGACCTGAGACAACAGCCTAGCCCAAGTCAGGGTTGTTAATAAACCTTTTGAAAACACAGTAATAGTTCAGACTTTAGATACAGCTGTGTGCAGTTAACAGAGCCTCACATTTTAAAGTGCCATTCCTTTAGGAAATAACACCAATTATTTTTTAGACAAAATGCTTTAGATTTCAGTTGAGTTGACCCTTTCGTTTGTAACATTTACTCTGTGATATCAGATGCAGTAAAAACTAGTGCTAGATTTGTTTGTATATACACAGGCTTCACATAGAGATGATTAATGACTTCTGTTTATGTGGCATTGCCAAAATTCCACTTTCCTGTGCAGCGCAGCAGCAAAAAAAAAAAGATATATTGCAAGGAGTTCAGAGTTCAGAGAATGTCATCTAAATTAATTACTACTTTGGAGGGACTGATTCATCAAAAAAAACCTGAAATAATTAAATGTGTACAGTTGTCTCAACAAGAACTACTAGAAGAGAATAAATGAACAATCAAACACATAAACATTTTAACATCTATAAAGTGATCCCAATTAAAAAGTCAATATTTGCATATCTTGACCACATCATGGCATCATAAGTTGTGACATTTGATTATAGAGGGGTCTAACTGCAGCCCAAAGGGTAGAACCATGCAGAAATGGACTAAGAAAACATCATCTTAGCATTAAAGACATGATAGGATAGTTCTGACTGGTAGCAACTTGGAGCTGTTCAGCTCCACACAGCACCTGCCCATGCTTGCAAAAAGCAGGGGCTCCAGCTGAATTCCAGAACCATTAAAACAAAACTCTCCCTGCCTCCCCAGAAAGCAGCAGGGTGTATGATTTAAAAAGACATCCCATTTTCAACATTTTAAAAACCACTTTGTATAACAAGGTAGAAAATTCACCAGCAATTCAATGTGGACAAGGGCAAAAGCAAAAATATCTCTCAAGATGTATGTCAAAAATCACCTAAATTCCCAAAGCTGAAAGAGCTAGTTACAGGTTGAAAAACTTTATTCAGCTATGAAACTCTGCTTAGAACTCAGAAATATGAAATATAATGAAAATATCTTTGCTATTATATTAAGTGATTTGCTTTTTTACTAAAACAAATTGTCATGTATTCATGCCACGGTTTACTTTAATTAGTCTTATAATGCGTCTTTTTTTTACACTGAACCAATATGATACCTTATATCTGATAAAATTATCAACAACAATGGTAAGAGCTAAACATACACCCAAATACATCCTTTTGGTGCCATGGGAAATCATCCATCAACATTCAAGACAATTACGTGTTTATCTGTTTTGCTGCTTCATTGCATATTTTTTTCCCCTGGTTCAGACACAAAATGTTTTTTACCCATGTTCATTTAAGTGATCCAGAAAATATCATTCTGTTTTCTGCTCCCAAAATGGCCTAGGCAACTAGTGATTTTGTTTCAGCAAACCATTTAATTTAGAGCAGTAGATTTTGTATAGTTTTTGGTTTGTATAATTTCTGGTTAAACCCATCATTGCATTCCATGTCCATATATTTTCATTTTAAAGGAGAACAATTTGATCATTTTTGCATGTTTTAACTAATTATTGCAACTTGCTGAAGTTTTATGGTTTGAAGCCTTTTGCATAAAAGAAGTTTGTTTCTTTTGAAGAAAGGTCTACTCTCAGTATTATAAAGACACAGAAACAGGAATACTACTATAGTTTCAAAAAAAAAATTTGGATAGTATTTTGAATATTAGAGTTGCAAGATTTGGCTGCCTAGTTACAGAGGTATGTGGTAACATTAAAATACTTATTTGGGAATGTTATATGAACTTCTTTTAGAGCATTAATAATGTAACCCCAGTTGTCTAAAGCAGTACCAAGATCTTTAGGTGTCCAGCTAGAGAGACCTTTGCTCTAATATATCCTTCATTACACTGCTCATAATTGTTAAAACACTACCTAGACAGACAATAAACTCTGTCTTCTATTCATGTGCACATGTACATATGGAATGCCACCTACTGACATTCCATATGTGACAGCAACAGTTTGAACTAAAAATAATAAACATCAGTAGCTTTTCATTCATTTGCCCAAGTGTTCTCTAAAATGGCTGATAAGAGACCCCTTTTAAAAAGCATTCAACCCCTTTCCCCTAAAATAATTAAGCTTTGTTTCCCTCTTGAATGATTTTCATGTTTATAGAAAGCAGTCTATGCTATGAATTTCCCTTCTGCATCAATTATCCACTGGAATTAAACAATCTACTGGAGGGAAAGAAAAGAACACACTTCAGAGTATTCCTCCACCATCTGGTCTTTCATAGAGATGCTGTCAAATCACCTTTACTGAAGTGCTGAGATGTATAGCAAAAGTGTCTTTTTTTTTTTTCAATCTTTGCCTGAGATTACCATGAGGAAATCATAGAGGGTTCATCAAGAGATAACTCATCTCACATGACTCCTCTGAGTGCATGGGTTTTTCTCCTTTCCCACTGCTGAAGAATAACATATTTATTCAGATCATTGTCCTTGTGACAATTACATGACTGAAGCTTGTAACATCATTTAAATAATAACAGTAGTGCTTTAGCTGTGATTCTTTTAAGCATCCAGAATATGGAGAACTGGGCCAGGACAGGCAAAGCAAAAATTGCTCTTTGAGATTAAGATTACAGGATTTTTTTTTTAATGTGTTTCAAAATGGGCAGTTAATAAAATGTCTCTCATAAAGGCCAGAAAAAGATGGGGAAGACAGGAAATCTGAGGAAGGACAACTGCTGCCAGTATAAAATCATTCAGAATGTCAAGGTAATATTATACAAAACACTCTGAGATGATGTCATGTTGTTAACTGGAAGAATCAAATAAAATGTAGAGCAAAAAAGTACAAGGTAAGGAGCACCTACAGAACTATTTCAACTGTTTCAACACATTAAATTAGATGAAACAATTGCCTGAAGCACATGGAACAAAGTGATACTTAGCATTCCATGAGTGTTATCTATCAAGTAACAACAGGATTCCATTAAACAGTCAAATTCATATCTCAGTTATAATTCTGTAAATCTGGAGTGAATCTCATAAACCAAATAACCCCTATTATTGTGATTAGATTTAATTGAGTCTTAACTGGCCATAAGTATTCAATCAGCAATGATAGCTACTTGAATACATCTGCCAACATACAGCAAGAGTTATAACATATAATAAAGTGATTGAAATGTTCCTGAGAAGAGATTAGGGAAGGACACAGATGTGCCGTGGGCCAAATCTATTAGGTACTATAACTAAAAAGACAGCTTTAAAGGACATTAGCTGATTTTGGGGTTTAGCTGTTGTTCTTGGAACTGCAGTAACATGGTGATTGCTACCATTCTTTAGAAGGCTTGTTGGCAAATGCATCAGCTTTGACAATAAATCGACAGGGGACAGGTAGAAGAGGAATTCAAGGAAATTTTCCCACCCCAAAAATTACTTTCTTACCTTCCCATTCACTTCTAATAGTCAAACACGTTATTCTGCCTTATTCAGTGTTTCTCTTTTGATTGCCAGTTGTCTTTTCTAGGTAGAAAAAGCCATAAATGGATTCCATACCATCACATTCCAGTAATTCTGTAGCACAGCCGCTGATCATTTCACATCCTGCATTGGCATTGCTGTTCCATTCTTATTTCTGTGACAGAAACTGTAACAAGAATAGGATTGGTAAACTAAGAAACTGTTAAGATGGTGATTGTAATGAGGAAGGAAAAAAAAAACCTAAAAAAAGGCAATTTTCCCCTATTCTTATACTCTAAAAATTACACTTGTGCTCCTGCGACGAAATCAGTGATGTTGGTAAGAAGCAGAAATGTCTCAGAATAATAATTTATGAAAATATCAGACTCCTCTTAAGCAGAGACACATATGCAACCAAACTGATTTTTAATTAACATTTTATATCAGAACTCATCAGTACAGTCAAAGTGTTAGTAATGCTAAACTTTCTCCAACAAAATTTCAAAGCACAGCATCATCTGTGAAACTGTTGCAATGGAGCAGAAACAGGTTGGGTATTTTTTCCCCAGTGCAATTTTCTGCCTTAGTGAGAAAGCACACATTAAAAGCTGGTTCATAGCATTCCAATATCCTTTGTAATATTGTAAGTCATTTTAAAGCTAGTATGATGCTTCTTATATCTTTTATTCCAATGTTAACAGAAATTGTTTTCAGCCTAAAAAGTAATTGGATGTTATCTCTAGCCTGTGGCTTTTCACTTGCACTAGTGGACTAGGACAACATACTAACAAAAATCAGCTTGTCAGAGAATCAAAGAAGGATGTGTGGTAAACAACTTTGTTACAAGTTAGACCATCTCACATAGCATAGAGTTTTCTCTCTGTTAATGAGCAATAAAGCATTTTCACTGGTGGTTTTTTCTCACTTTTTCAGTTTATAGAACTTCAGATCTGGTGGCCTACATCTTACTACTCAGCCTGGTGGGTGCCACAGCAGCCCCGAGAGAAAGAGAAGCTACACGTCCTCAAATCTTTGGTGCAGGAGCACTGTCTCAAAGGCCCATAGAGCCATTCATAAGCCCTTGGAACACTCCTGAGTTTGTTATAAAAAAGAAATCTGGAAAATGGAGGCTGCTCCATGATTTAAGAAAATTCAATGCAGTCATGGAGAACATGGGAGCCTTACAGCCAGGTATGCCATCTCCCACAATGATTCCTGTCAATTGGGATATCTTAATTGTGGATCTCAAAGATTGCTTCTTTACCATTCCACTGCATCCAAATGATACTGCAAAGCTTGCTTTCACTGTGCCTTCCATTAATAATGCTGCACCAGTGGAGCGTTATCAATGGAAAGAACTCCGCCAAGGATAGAAAAATTCCCCCACAATTTGCCAGTGCTATGTTGCACAAGCTCTTTCATCAGTAAGGGAAAAATTCCCAGGGGCATACTGTTCCCACTATATGGATGATATTTTAATAGAGACCCCAACTAAAGATCTTTCACTAATTCAGCCAAGCCTGATGAAAGCATTAAAAGCATTTGGGCTGCAAGTGGCACCAGAAAAGGTACAGCAGCAGCCGCCTTGGAAATACCTTGGACTTAAAATCATGAAGCAGACTATACAGCCCCAGGCAATTCAGTTTTCGACAAAAATAAAAAAACTTAAATGATGCTTAAAAACTTTTGGGTACCATAAACTGGGTCAGACTTTATCTTGGATTGACCACTCCACAATTAGTATCCTTGATTAACCTTCTAAAAGGTCATCCTGATTTAACTTCCCCTAGGACACTGACTCCAGAAGCAAAAGCTGCTCTTGAGGTAATAGAGCAGGCTCTAACAAAGAGAGAGGTCCACTGAGTGTGCCCAGAAGTGTGTATTACTGTGGCTTTTTTCAGTGCCAATTTACATCCTACTGCTACCATTGGACAACGGGATACCCAGCAGTCTGATCCTTTGCATGTTTTAGAGTGGATGTTCTTGCCCCATCAACCAAAAAAGACAGCCCCTACCATCTATGAATTAATTGCCCAATTAATTTTTAAATGCCACCAAAGGTGTTTGCAATTGAATGCAAAAGATTTATTTAAAATCATTTTAGTTGTAAAGCAAGAAGAATTTGAATGATGCTATGCCAACAGCTCATCTTTACAAAGTGCTTTATAAAATTTCAAGGGGAAAATTGGCTACCATCTACCCAGTCATATATTGCTGCAAATGAGTAAGACTACTGAGTTATCCCTAAAACCCTTGAACAGTCAAACACCTTTAAAGGGAATTACTGCATTCACTGATGGATCTGGAAAAACAGGGAAGGCCATTGTAATGTGCAAGGAAGGAGATGATTGGCAAATATTAGGAGGCCAAGAGAATGGGTCACCTCAGTAAGTAGAACTACATGGGGTAACCATGGCTCTTCAGTGTTTTCCCCACACTCCTTTAAATTTAGTTACTGACTCTGCATGTGTTGCAGATATAACACAAAAAATGGACCGAGGTCTATCAAAGGGAGTTAACAGTGCACAATTATTTGGCTTGCTAAAAACCTTGTGGCACACCATTCAAGCCAGACCTTGCCCTTATTATATCCTACATATTAGAAGTCATACAAATCTCCCTGGTTTTATTTCAGAGGGCAGTGCACAAGCAGACCACCTGGCTGGCCCTGTCTGGACAGCACCACAGCCGGATATACTGGCTCAGGCAAAGGCATCACATGCCTTCTTCCACCAAGGCATTCGAGCCCTACAAAGACAATTTCTGCTCTCCAGCACAGAAGCTTGTAACACAGTAAACCCATGTGCTGATTGCCAAGGTCACACTACCCCATTACAGATGGTGGTTAACCCCCAAGGATTAAAAGCCCTACAAATGTGGCAAACCAATGTCACTCATATTCAAGAATCTGGAAAATTTAAATATGTGCACGTACCAATTGATACTTTTTATTCTGCCATATAGACATCAGTACATTCAGGAGAGAAAGGTCGGGATGCCATTGGACATTGGAGATTAGCTTTTGCTGCTTTGGGTATCCCTCGTAACGTAAACACAGATAGTGGACCTGCATATTCATCACAAAAAACTAAATTTTTACAGCTCTGGAGTGTGGCCCACCAAACTGGTATTCCCCGACAAGCAATTGGACAGGCCATTGTAGAAAGGGCACATGGCACTTTAAAACATATGTTAGAAAAACAGAAAGGGGGAATGTGTGACGAAACCCCACAAAGCAAAGTGGCCAAGGCTGTTTACTCATTAAATCATTTAGCAGTACTGGAGCAATCTCAAAATCCAGTAATTTTTAAATCACTTCCTATCATTGCAATTGTCTGGTGACATCCATTCACCCAAATCTAAGGTAATGATAAAGGACATGATGACAAACAAGTGGGAAGGTCCATGGGACCTCATTACATGGGGACGTGGGTATGCGTGTGTTTGTACAGACACCGGAACGCAGTGAATACCTGCCAGGGGTGTCCATCCTGCTCTACATCATGCTCAGGACCAGAGACAATATTCTCATGATAATCCTCCCGCAGATGTGGAGCAGTGTGCTGCTCCTGTGCTGAGATTGAGACAGGAACAGACGAGAGGCAGAATTGTAGAAAAGGCAAAGAAGACTTTATTCAAAAGAACCACGCGGTTTCTATAGAGTGGTACAATAGATTCTATTCCTTTGGCTAACTAACAGAAACATCTTCCTCGCACACTGCCCTTGAGAGGAGCAGAAAAACAAAGTTGAAAAACACCACCTGAAAATTGTTTATACTTAGTTATCACATCTTTCCAACTCCCTAAAATTTCTCACAAGCCGCCGTGGGAAATGCTTGCCGTTTCTGTCTCTGTCCCATGGCATCCACAGCAATGATTTAAACAACTTGCACATGTGCCACACGGGGGGCTGGAATTTCTTGAAATGACAAATCTATTTAAGAAGTCTATCCATTCAGGAACATCAAGGCTTGGTAAACATATTTGAATGTCAGGACTTGCTTTGAAGATTTTGAGACAGACCGCTTTCTTCTTGGCTGTTTTTCCCGCAGTTCTGGGAATTTAAACACTTCCGGGTTTTAGATTAAGACGCTTTTTATTTTAGAGTTAAGTTGTAAATTTGTAACCATTGAGATGATTATTTTTCTTAGAGCTAAGTTGCAAATTTGTAACTGTTGAGTTGTTTCCTGTTGTTAGATGAAAGCTGTAAGCTTGTAACTGTTAAGCAACCAGCCTGCAGCATGCCATGCTGATAACTTATATTGCTAATGGTCCCACCTGACAGCTCCCTAGAGTGAATGCTACAAGTTCAAGGAAATATAGGCTACATCACCAACTAAAAAGAGGACTGAGCCTGTTAAACTGAGTTGAAGGCATCATCCAAGGCCGAGGTTGAGGTTTTTACACAAAGCCCTGGCTGTCACCCACCTTGTCCGCAAAGGCGCTGCAGAGGATGGCAGACACTGCTTTTGTATTTAAGAACAAAAAGGGGGAACTGTGGTGGCCTACAGCTGGCCTGTAGGCCTCAAAGTATAAATAATTATAAAAATTAAATTATCATATATTATAAAAAATAAATTTCTTGGGGTCTCTAGCTGGTCAGTGACCAGAGACTTTAGAAAGTCTCTTTTCCCAGCCC
>LTAT01000476.1:0-26436 GCA_003286495.1 Chlorodrepanis virens | reverse complement strand
AGCTGGCCTGTAGGCCTCAAAGTATAAATAATTATAAAAATTAAATTATCATATATTATAAAAAATAAATTTCTTGGGGTCTCTAGCTGGTCAGTGACCAGAGACTTTAGAAAGTCTCTTTTCCAGCCCGGCCCTCGAAGAAGGAGTCAGAGCTCTTCATTTCTCGGTCTCAAGGTTGTTTATTGTTTCTTATCTATAAAATTCTTTCTCCTGTCCAGCCGAGGTCTGCTCAGCCAGACAGTCCAAGGCACTCTGCCTGCCCCCGGGGCTGTGTTATGTCTTTATACTAAAAACTACATGTACCGTGTTTACAATTACTTTTCAATACCTATCACCTATGTTAGACAGTGACCTTCTACTCTAAACCAATCCAAAAGTGCCAACATCACCCAGAAGATGGAGGCCAAGAAGAAGAATGAGAAAGGCAGGACATGCCCAGATCCCTCCATCTTGCCACCTGAACCCCCATTCCAAAAACTCCAAAAATCTATTTTTAACCCTGTGATAAATTCACTGTCATTCTACTTAATCTTTTTGGCATGTAATTCTTCATATAAAGGTTGTTAATTGTGTTTTCCAAGGGCTAAATCAAAGGCACAGGGGTGTTGGGCTCTCTGCCAAGGTCTCTGAACCCCCTGGGCAGGGGCTTGAGCCCTCCAGGGCAGCCAGAGGAATTTCCTGGGTTCCGACATAAATTATTATATATAGTATAAAAAACAATTATAAAAAATAACTACAAAATTATAACGGAAATATGTGATCCCTTACACAATTCCCTTACTTACATAATTGGACCAGTAGGAGCAGGCCCAGGCCGTTGGAGACTCAGGCTCCTATTGGCTGGCTGAGCAGGGAGGAACTGGCTCAGCCAATGAGGATTGACCTCATGGGCTCCTAAGGTATATAAGGGACTGAGATGGGAATAAAGTGAGCTGCTGCTGCATGAACTCAGTGGCTCCTGTCACTGCTCTGTCCCCAGAACTGTGACATTCATACTCTGCTGTCCCTTCCCTGAAATGGAGCAGTGAATCAAGTCAACCATGGCTGGATAAGTGTTTTCCAAATTTCAGAAACAGTCATGAACATTTGAATTACCAGCAAAGCAGTTTCATTCACGTATCCTCAAAAGTTGGAAACGTCCCTTCTCAGTCAGGTAATTAGCAACAGGAGTGTCAGAGAGCTGTCAGCTGCCCTTTGAAAATGCAACTACCCCTTTAGATATCTACAGTGAATCTCATGAAATGTGAGATGTACACAAAAACAAAATATCAGATCCAATTACCACCTTTTAATTATTTACCATAGACAGGATTTTTAGACTTCTCTTGATAGATTCCTAAAACAGATTTAAAACAGCAGGAATCATCAGAGAATCCAGCTATGAAAGATGGAGATGATGCTGCATCGTTCATGTTTTGAAACTCTGAGTTCTGAAGTAAGAAGCCCACAGCATTGATGTTGTGCATGTAACTCTAATTTATGCCTGAATTTTGCTGGATTTCCTGAACTAAAAGCTGTTCTCTCTAGGAGCTTGATCAAATGTAACCCATTCTCTATGACCCCAGAGAAACAGCTGCCTTATCATCTAAAAAGGGGTTTGAGCTGCTCTCTCCCCCTTATAGAGTTTTGCTGATGATTTCTCAGATGATGGATATAAATATAACCTGAAATCTAGATATACCAGACCTCACATCTACACTTCTGCAGGAGGCACTGTATTTCCTACCAAAGATCTAAGGCAGAAGCTCTGTAAGTGGAGCCTATACAGAATTACTAAAATAAGTGGAAATCTGGGAATAAATATGGATAATTTTCATGTGGTGCCATAGGATTAGTTACCAACACTGTTGAAAAATTACCTAATAAAATCAATATATAGTTGATATTTAGTTGATTACATAGTTATAGTTAATATCTATACATAAAATAAATATATATATATATATCTAGGTTTTACAAAAATACTATCTCACCAAATTATATATTTGACTCTTCAGGATCAAAAGCTGAAGGAAGGTTATTTTTCTGTTAATATTAAAATCATTCATCTGATATCTCTTAAAGCTTGCAAAACTGTTATATTAACTACTTGATTCTTTCAATTTCAATGCACAATACTTCTTACCAAAACAGAAGGGGAAAATATACATTGCACTTCAAAACATTAACTCTGAAAAATACTTAAATGTCTTTGTATTCTGTCATCTCCCCACATTGCCCTGAGCAATTTATTTTGAAAATGGCATCTGTAAGAAGTGTTAGAGAAAAAATAAAACCCAAGAAACAATGGATTCAACTGGCCTTATTTTGGGAATTACAACAATTCAACAGCAGGGAAACTTTGAAACTTTTAAAAAATGTATTTAAGATGGATGATCACATTTTTACCTTCTTTCCTCTTTATTTTCCCTTCTTCAGGTATATTTGCCAGAGCTTTTTTGAAAGTCTGGGAAGAGACCATGTAATATTTAATTCCAGTATCTATCATAAAAATGAACATTTTTTATTTTATCATATACTATGATCTGTTGTGTGCACACAAAAGTCTTTTAGAATACTTTTTACCTCTCCTGAAGTTACATGTTACCTCTCTTAACCTTAGAAAAGCTATATGCTCTGTATCTCAGAACAAATAAGAATATATGACTTTGGAAGCACTGTAATTAGAAAATTAGTGGTTTTAAACCCAGAGGCATTATAAATAATAACTGTTCTCTACATGTTTGAAAGTTTTATTAATTTTTTGGTTTAAAGTGAATAAATGCATGGGGTTTACCATTTCAAAGCTATATGAAAGTATCTTAATTTTTGAATAATTAGTCACTTTATCCAGACATGATTTCTCAAAGAAAACTTTCTAGGGTAAACATGTTTAGTGCAGATGTATGATAAAAGCAATTTTAATTTAAGGTGTACCCTAAATATTTCAGTAAACATGGAATCTGAGGAAATGAGAGACTCTTGGAATGGAAACTATTTGAAATGAGGTATACTTCACATGGAAGCCATACATAAATCACTAATATTTTGCAATTCTTGCTCACACAGAAATAATATTTCCATTCTATAATGCTAATGAAGTTAGTAAGTGGTTTATTACATTTAGATTTTTTTTCATGAGACTGTGACTTTCACAGGTTTATAGAAAAACATTAGCCTTGCAGATGCTATCCTGAAACACAGACTGTATTACAACTAGAGACAAAGAGAAAACAAAATGTATTCCAGAAAGCAGATTTCCCACTCTTCTGTATATGAAGCTCTTTGATTTTAATGACTTTCATTAAAAAGAAAAAAAATTCATTGAATGGAACAAGGAACAAACTGACAAAGATATATTACCAGAAAACTTCTGTATCTTCACAAATGCTATTTCACACTAGTTTGCCAATTTTTTTGCTCTGCAATTATTTAAATTTAAAAAAAATAAAGTGAAAAAACTGGTTTGGTGAATGAGCTTAAACACTAAGGAGTAGGACATCTATCTCCACAAGGTTTTATGTATTCCTTTTAGATGTGTGAAGAACTGTGTTATCTTGCCATACCTAAAGACAGGCTAAACAAAGAGGACAAAACAAGATAATTCATTTATAATCACTAGAGCTTCTTTCCAAAGCAGGATTCACTAAGCTAAAGTGTATTATTTATGCTATTTTTGTAGCTTTCAGTCAGCACTTTCTGATTATATTACCAGCTTTTTAGAGAAATGAATGATACAACATGAAAAAAAAATGAAACTGTCAGAACCTGATGCTTCCAAGGATTTTTGACCAATATCAGATATCAACATTGCAAATACTGCTCCTCTGATGGAATTTCTTTCAGTACACTAAACAATCAAATAAATACAGGCTTTGTTTCTTCTTCTCTAGAGAGAGTTAGAATGTCTTTTAGGTTTACACTTTAATTTTATTATTCACCTCAGTGCATCCTAATGTCAACATAAGGGGGAATTTCTTACCTAGCACACCACCTACACCATTTTCATGTAGGTCTCCCTTTCCATGTTTTATAAAACTCAGCCTTTTAAATTCACATCAAGGGTGACTCAACAGATTATCCAGTTTACTGCTCCACTCAGCAAGATCACTAGAGTTGTTCTCCTCATTTGTCTGCACTTTATCTGAACTAGAATAATGAACAAGAGCTGTTTTTCTCATAGCAGTTGCAAGCTTCGCTTCATAGAGTTTAACATGTCAACAAGATTTTAAAAATAAGTGTTGTGATACATAGATAAAACAATCCTAGAGAGAAAAAAAAAAAAGAAACCAGAACTTGACAGACAGTTGCTTAAAGATACCTTTCAACAAATATAGTCCAAATGTAAGAAACACATTGCATGAAAATTATCTGAAAAAATGTTTTATTAAAAAAAAAGAAATTTATACAATCTTTTCTTATGTTGAGACACTCAGAAGATCTCTTCTAGTGTCCTTTCACCTGTGTGAAGAACAGTTCAGGGAAAATTAGTGGGTGGCGGAATAAGTTTGTTAATTAATGAGCCTAACTTCCAAAACTGAGTATCATGTCCTCTTTGCAAATAATTTAGAGCATGATTTAAGAATTTTTTCAAGGCAAGTCATGAAATAGAACAATTGCGTAAAGTTATTCATATTGAGTTTAATCTTATTTTCATTTGAGAGCACAAATAGAGCAAGTTCTCTTTCATAAATGGCTGTAGGGCAAACCAGTGTGATTTTTAGAAAATCATGTAGAGAAAGAAGGTTTTATATGTAGTTCTTTTAATTTCTGAGTGACAATAACACTAAAATATTTCTTTTATAAAAGAGATGAACCAGGATGGTCATTAGACCATTAGATTAACCTTTTGACACCCAATCTTGCTAAGAAAGAAAACCCAGATATTTTTCATTTATAATGAGCATTATTTCAATTGTTTTTTACATGCTTCTTTTGGTTAGAGAGAGAAATATCTTGTGAGTTCTTAGCCTTTAGAAAGAGGCAGACAATATCCTCAGGTGGTTCTAAAGAATACATAGCAGCTCAATCAACAGTATTTTTCTCCTAGCATGCTAAATAAATGTAAAAATTTATCCAAATAGACAGAGAGATACAAGCTCACTTTTGAGAATGAAGGTTTTACTTGACAAGAGAAAAAAGAAACTTTTCAAGTAGTTACTAATCTGACTTTTCTGTGAAGCCTATTGGTTTACCAGAAATTTCACCCAGAAGATATTTTTAATGAGCTACTTGGAAGATTTTTGTGCAAGAGGGGTTTAATACAAAGTTTGTCTTAGTAATTCACATCTGTTTTCTGTACAGTAAGACTGAATTCACTTAAATATTTATGTGTCTTTCATATTCCCTTTTGGCTAGAAATAAAGTGGGCTAAACTTACCTAAAATGCAACTTTCCTCAAAATCTGGGTTTCAACTGTACATAATTCTCTTGTTCTGTTCAGAAATGGTTCCCCAACTTCAGAGTTGAACACTGTGAGAGAGTACATAAAAGATAAATTTTAAAAAAATAGTAGAGGAGTAAAGACAAGCAGACAAACTGCAGTAGAAAAATCAACCCAGAAGAGGCATTTCTGGCTCCCAGGACACTGTTGAGCTGATTCTCAAAGAAAACACATTTTTAATATTAATATAGGTGCAGAAATGGGGACATCTAGAATAAAAGCAGAGGCAGAGTGTGATCTGTATTTTTCCTCTGTAGAGGTTGCTAGAGAGAAAGAGGAAAAACATATATTGTCCAACACAGAAGTTTTCTTTTTTATCCTGTTCTTTTGCCAACTAATTTGAGACAGAAAAGCCACACTAAGACAATTCAAAATCTTGCTATTGCTCTGGTAGCCTGAGTCTGATGAAAACCAACTGGCTGTAACACCACAGAGCATTTCAGAAAACCATGTGAGACAACTGAATTTCCTTCTGTTTTAAATTCAGAACAATTCACAGGAGTCTGACCAATAACAATAGAAAAATTTTACCTAAATATTATTAGAAAGGAGCCTCCTTCAGTGGAGGTAAGGATCTTCTGCACATGCAATTTAAAAAAGGAAGCCATGAGGCTCATAGCATTAGAAGAATATTTTGGAAGCATGATGTATCAAATGGTAAAAATGCATATTAAGCAAATTTACCAAGCTGTAAAAAATTAAGGAAAAAACCCCCAAATCATGCTGATTGATTAAGCTTTGTGAATATGCATGACAATTTAATTATGAGGGACTGAAGGAAGCAGTCATACTAAAACAAAACAAGTCATACAAATAAATTGCTATCAAATTAGCATGTATAAACACATTTAGCATTTATGCTATGGGCCCATTCAGTTTCAAGCTTACCCAAGGGAAATTCTTGAAATTTTGAAGCCTGAAGAGAAGATAACAATTTTCAATGCATACACACTGTGAAATTTTCAAAGATAAGGTGTTAGATTTGCTTCAAGTTTTACTTTGTGTTTTGGAATTTAAAAGACAAAGAGTAATTTGTCTTTAAAATTCAGGAATCCATAAACATGAATGGCCTAATATTTGCCACCTTAAGAGGAAAAAGCCTGAGGTTCAGTATTTGACAAACTTGCAGTAATAGTCAAGCAGCAGGATTAGTTTTGCATGAAAGATTATTACAGGAACCTAATAAAATTCAGTTAAAATTCTTAAACTCTTCTAGATAAAGCTGGCAACATTACTGAGGTATAATCAAGATACATCATTTAATTAAGAGCCAAGAGTAAGTGTATTTTTTCTGGACTTTTAACAAAGTACACACAAAGTAATAATTTATCCACTGCAGTTTTTCAAATTTAGAAAATTTGGATATCTTAAAAAGTAGAAATAAAATTAATCTTTCTATGTTGGATTTTTATAGCAGATAAAAATAATCAGAAAGAGGACATCTAATACTATATTTTGGATCTCATGAAGTCCTCTGCGTTTAATTTGAGCAGCATGAGTCTGAAAATTTTGTTAAAATTCTACACATTACCACATTAACATATTTTTTCTATAAACCATGAGTAGTACCACACTATCTAAAACTTCTTAAAATGGCAAAAGTTATTACAATTATATGCAAGTAGATTATATATTCTAGAAAAAAACATGATGGGGAGGATGAGTACATCACCTGAAGTAAAGAGAGGACTAGAAGTATTTGCAATAGCATATCCATGAATGTGGTAGAAATTACTAATTTTGTAAGAAGTTTATTGTCAAGAATGAAATAAAATTAACCTAGTGCTAATCAATTAAATGCTCTAATTATGTGATAAAAGACACCTCAGAAAACCAGACCCATAAATGAAAGGCATTTGCAGCACTAAAAGGATTACAGCCTATGCAAGAAAGAATATTTGATCCTTTGTTTGATTCACGTAAAGAATGTCAAAGGATCAAAGATTCTGAAAGGTTTTAATGGAATTGTAAAAGATCTGTCAAATGCCACAGAAAAAAACCAACTTCTAGCTGTACTTCAGCAACACCTGATTTTTAAGATGGTGGCAGACATGCAGAAACTCTACCTGTGACCCTACACATCAATATCAGTACCCAAACAACCTAGAGCAAACTGTCATTTGATATTTATACCACCAGACCCAATGTGTAATCTAGATATATTCATGTAAATACAAGTAATAAATAACTTACAATGAGTAAAATAAGAAATTAAATTAAATTCCTATGGATTAGCAATAAAGACATCATTTTCATCTCTGGATAGGTGTTAAGATATTTATGGCATTTAGACTGCAACTGACTGTGTACTCAAGTACCCCAAACCAACCTGATCAAGCTGCTCTATTGATTTCTTTTTTCTCATCTTCAGATAAGGTTTGCTTCATTGGCTGTGTTCCATGTCATTAAAAATTACTGGGTGATGATATGGTTTTTCCTCCTCATGATGGTTATCAGCCAGCAGTTCCACATACCTGGGATCAATCAATAGCCCAGTTTCTATTAAATCCTGAAGTACATTAGTTTTGCCTCCTAGAACTAGATGCTAGGCTATATTATTTACCCTCACATATCTTCCCAAAACACATCTAAGGATAAAAGTGTTACTCAGAGTTGCATCCTTGAGATGCTCGTTGGTGCTGATGAAGCCAAGAACAGATGATATTTCTTGATTCAAATCAGAGAGCCAACACAGGGCTTTGCTTCTCCTGACCAGCTTAGTAAAATGCATCCAATAATTCTTTTACTGGCTCTGTCTGTATAATTTGAGACATCAGCAACTGTCTCCTCACTACCTTGCAGTGCACATATCTTTTTCTCACCTTGTCCTTTTCTGACCCTTTCAACTTTTGATAAAGAAACACTGTCCTAATTTCCCTGGTTTTTCCCAATGAGGCACCACCTGCTTTGCTTCTTTTCCTACCTCCTGTGAGGTCTTGACTAAACTTAACATACCTCTGTCACCAGCTCTAGGACATCACCATTTTATCACTCTTGGAGCTCTCTGAACCCAAAGTGCTCACAAAGAGAAGTAACACACCCAAAATTGGCTCCAACCTCTAATGCAGACAAGGCTACAGGTGTCTCACAAGAGGTCTTCTGCTGAGAATCCAAAGCACTGTTCTACCCCTTCTTTAACTCAGCCTCTTAACTGGGATTATCTGCTAGGTTGTATTTCTCTCAGGCATTGTGTATCAGCAGACAAAGAAGCCCTTAACATTGTGTTCAGCACTTCTGTTTCTTTAAGGTCTAGTGGTTTTGTGATCAGTAGAATACAGTAAATGTCACTGTCCACCCAGCTTTCCGTCTAATTTAGTGTGTCATTTTCTCAAAGTTTGTGCAATTAAGTACAACCAGCCTGCTGCAAACATTCTGACACAAATGTTGAATAATAGTTACTGCATAACTACGAGATTAGGTTTTTATATTTATTAGTACTGGGTTTTAACCCAAAATTATTCTCTATTTTTCATTTAAAATAAATGTTTATGCTGATTTCTAAAAACTGAGCAGGTATGGAAGCCCATTTCATGTTCACTGAATAGCTATACTATTTCTCTCTAGAAGGAACACAAAGGAAACTACAACCTTTACCCTTTGCTTGTTCTTCATGGATTCTAGCACGCTGTGAATTCAGCTGTACATTTATTGTGAAATACAAAAGTCTTCTACAGCACTGCTTCCAGGCATCTTTTAAAAACTGAAGTATTTGTGTGGAGAGGCACTATGCCACAAAGAGTCCTTTCTCTTCACCTCATAACTTAAAATACACTTTTCAACCTTAACCTACTCTACTCATGAAGTTTGGTTTAACTGTAAAGATATGCATGAGATCTAAGGAAATAATTGTCTTAAGAGAAGAGAGATTTCATTTTAGGAGTTAGTATCTAAATGAGTTTTATGGACAAAGTCAAATTCTTCCCAGCTTGCTCTTACTTCCATAGACCTCTCTTTATCTTCCAAGTATTATCAAGGGCTTCATCAAACGGCTTTTATACTAACCAAGAAGCCAAAATTTAAAAAAAAAATGAATTACCATTTCTCTATTTTATAAAAGTATTGTGAACATTCACTGATTGATACCTACAAAGCAATTCTTTCCACTGACAGTTTTCCAGTATTTTAACTTCTAGAACTTTCTTCATAATTTCTGTTCATTACTATTCTTCCAATACAAAGTTTAGTGGCATTTATTGGTATGCTTTAATTTTAAATACTATCAAAAAATATAACAGTACAGAAATATTTTTCAGAAGCAAAAGTGTTTGTAAGGCTATTATATAGTTTGTATTTTTCTTAACATTCTGCAGTGCAGTAATTAGAGTTCTTCAATCTCTAATTATAGCTACAGGCATTCTGGACAGTTGGAATTAAATTTGGTGACATTTAAGAGACAATGTACAAATGTCAAACCTCTTAAACCACTATGAAAAATAACCTTCCATCTTTTGTATCCTATAATGTATCCATATGATCCATCCTATAATGTAAGGGGAGTTTTTTTTGGACAGGGATGTGGTGAGGAGTGTCTAACTTTTCCCATCATTTGTTTTCCTTTGAGATGTTCCCATGAACTGGTTTCTACTTTACAGTAGATACTCTGATCAATGTTCTTTGCAAGCTCTACTGTCTAACTCGAAGTTCATCCTCTGGAAACAAAACTAATTCAGTGAAATACCCCTTCATCTCTCTGTTTTTAAGATACTGATGCTTAAGATTTGTTTGTTTAGTTTAAAGTTTTGGTTTTAAAACTGGATGTTCAAAAAGCCCCACATCCCAATGGCAGTATTTTTTTAAAAAGTACCAGCAGTGACTGCATGGACACTTAATAAAAACCATACAAAGCATTTAGCTCTTCTAGTCAAGATGTTTTACCATGCTGATGTAACAAGAGTCTTAAATGTGTCCTTATCTATCCCAGTGCTAAGTAGGTTGTATGACATTTATAGGATGGCCAAGATGGAGACAGATATTTAGCTAGATGGATGTATGTTTCTTATACCTGCATTTTTTTCTTTATTTTCTATAACACAAGAAATGAAAGATTTACTATTATTAGAAAATATATTTATGAGTATGTATTTTAAAATAACAAAATTTTGGAAGAAATACATTCAGACAACAAGATAAGAAGGATAAATCACATAGAGTTCATTAGAGAGAAAAATATGATACAGTTTTTAATTTGCTACAAATATCTGACTAGATCTATGATGCACTAAACTATAAATTTAAAACCAGCATAGACCTTCAGCTGAAGATATTACTTTGCTGCAGGCTTCAAAACAAGGAAAATAATTGTCAAAAAAGAGCTGAAGGGAAGAATATTTTTTTTTTGTAGACAGACTGTTCTTTTGATTTTTTTTGTCCTGCTAATAGTATCTTCATGTAGTGCACTATGACTTTGTTTATTTGTAGCAGATGTCTATCTAGTGTCACATTTGGCCTCAAATTTATTGTAAATTGTACCTACTAGCTTTCATACTTTACAATGAAAGGCTACAAAAGGTTCATTTTCTACATCTGGATTTGAACATTAGAAGTTACTGAAACTATTGGTGAGGAAAAAAGAAAAAGTTCTTGTCAACATAGCCTTCCTCTGTCATCACAAACCCAAGGAGGGTGTTTGGATTAATCGAAGCAAAACAGAACTTTTAGAATATATATTTAATTCTTCCTCTTTAAGGCTCCCATAAATCATAATCATCATGTGCCATGCCTATGTGCCCTTGATTCTGACAGCCATAATCTAATCTTATAACTCAAGCTCCCCAGAAAATAACATTTTTCTTAGGTTTTTTTCTTCTTACATATGCATTTTCCTGCCACTCTCCAGGAATACAGCTGATTTGAGCTAGGGTGATAGGGTCATTTCAAGGTCACCCAAGTGGACTGATAAAGAGCAGGATTGGTGTGAACTGTAGGGTGTCTATATGTGTATTCAGAAGGCTTTTTTAGAAAGGTGGTTAGAAATAGTTTTTAAAAATATTTTTTTCCTTTTTTTTTAACTAATAAACCTAAGTCCTTATGCCTTTTAGAGTGAACAAACCAATTAACAATTAACCAGTTAACAATCTGCACCTCAGAATGGTATACATTATTCTTGTAATCTGAGCTTGCATGTTTCAGCTACACAGCTCCATGAGAATTTGAGAGATTTATTATTATTTTTTGTTACAATATATTCCATTGGTTTGATATTGATGGCAATTGTGAACTCTGTTTTGGCAATATCATGACCTTCCTCATATTCCTTGCATAAACAAAGAGTCAAACCAGCAGTGCTCTATTGAGAAAATGAGACCCTCAGTAAAGTCTATTTACTAAGTTAAATAAACTAAAGTTTATTTATCCAAGTCTGCTAAACTATTTAGCAGCCTTACTGTAGAGAATGTTTACATACTGTATATTTAGGAACAGAAAAAATGGGAAAAGGAGGAGATGCTTAACCAAAAACACACCAAGAGGGTAACTTCTTGAATGCACACTTTTCTCATCACCTAGCTCACTTTCCCAAAGAAATAATTGATGTTAATTTTTTTTTCCTTCATTTATGCGCTCAACTTCTTCCCAAAAACTTGTAATCCCTTCTTCTTCATCAGCCATGAGCCCCAGAACCTGCATTTGGAGTAACTGGAATTCCAGTTTGCTCTGACTGTGGGTACTCTGGACAAACAGCTTGGCACCTGAGTCCTGGACCTTGGCTTATTCACCAGCATCCCTCAGAGTGCTCAAGGAATCTGCCAAACCTCAGGCTCATCTCGACTGAATTTTACCAACAGCTTGACACATTTCTTCTCAGCAGCTCTGAATTCTCTAATGGAAATATCATGACATTGTTCAGAAGCACTTGCTAGCTGAGCTGAATGAGGTAGACAGAAACTAAAGACAGCAACCCCACAGGAATTTGAACAGAGTAAAGGCCTCTAATTTATGCAGAGATTAAAGTATGACTTGCTAGGAAGTCTAATTCACCAAAACAATTAGGATTTGATTTTATTCTAGTCTGCAGCAGTGCCATTACCTTTCCATCAGGCTACAGAGATGTTCAGCAGAGAATTGCTTTTTATTTTCCCTCAGAATAACAATTGTTGCATTATGAGTTGCTTAAATATTCATTCAGGTTCAAGAGGTAGAAAAAGTTCCTAGACTTAAAATAAAATCTGATGAGGCTCCTTTCATTTTTGTGGCAGGGTAATCAAAGATGTAGGGGGAAGAAAAAAAAAAAATCAACTACCTGACTGCTAAGGAAGGGCAGAGCCAACAGTGGGAGCCAATACAGATCCACAGGCTGAAAACAATGGAAATAGAAATATCATGAAAAATAGTTATCTCTGACTTGTTCTTATTGTTGATTCACTTTCTAAAAATGCAGCAAAAATTAGGTGCCTGTAATTTTCTTTTGTAGTTCTAGAATATTAAACCATTATAAACTGAAATGGTGTTTTTGCTATTGTCCTAGGTTTCAAAGTTTACTGTTGAGACTTAGCTTTTCTTGAAGACTAAAGAGGCACACTTCATTTAGTATTTCAGGCTTGAGTCTCCCATTGCCTAATATCTTTTGTGGCTGTTCACTTCAGCTGAGCCTAATATTATTCAGATTCACCAACATTTTCAGTCTGCTCTCCACTGATTAAAAAAACTCCACTCAAGAGCCTGCACAAGATTTATCATAAAGAGAATGAGAATGCTCAAGAACAAAAAAAGATATTGTTCTGGTAGCAAAAATCCAGGTCACACATTTAGAAATACTTCATTCTTGGTGTTCATAAGCAATCTCTAACACTGGTCTGGTTTAAGGATGAAACCAGTTTCTGTGCACACTGAGCCCTGTCTGGCAATTTTTTTCCTGTGATATACTCCAACTTGCACAAAATATATTTGTTCATCTAAGAAACACAATGAGTTTCAGAGAGAATTCAAACCAGCCATGTGTGTCACACCCTTTCTCAGTTTTATCTCATCACAACTGCTGACAAGATAAAAAGTGCAATTCCAAAACAACACTGAGCACACTAGAACACCTGAAAGGAGAAGCAATCTCACAGTCAGGGAGCCAATGAGGAAAATTCACTCTTGCTTTTCCATCTATTCTTTTTTTTTTTTTTTCTATTCTTTTTTCTTCCCCTGCCTCCGAAGGGCAAAGGGGAAGGGGAAAAACAAGAAGTAAAACTGACTGCTAAGAGAAAGCATGTAAGCAGGATTAGTTTCAAAGTTGCTAGGAATGGAAAATTTTCTCTTTCTTCCACTCACATTCTCTTCCTTTTCTTCTTCCCTGGGCTTTCCTTGTTCCTCTTTTTCTCTCAGCACCTTTCTCTCAGTCCACCTTCAGTATGCATCACTAACACTGCCAGCTCCCATTGCCTCCCTTTTTGCCTCAGTAACAGTTCCTCCATCACCTCTGGTCATGATGGCTCCTCCACACTCACTTTTCACTTATATCATTTTTATTTCATTTAATTTCTATTAATTTATATTTATCCTGAGACAGAGAAACAGAACAGTATGCAGTTAGGGGGAAGTCTCACCTAAATGAGGAGGCATGTTTTTAAACCAGGTTTGTTAAAAATCAAAACAAAATTGGCAAACCCTCCCATTTTCACATTACATTTAGTCATTAATATTCTCAGAGCCATTTGAAACAGGGCTGGGGTTTAGTACCACATGCCATCTATGAAAGACAATGGATTAAATCACTGCTTTGCTTTAAATAATTTGGGGTTTGATTGGTCCCATTATACTTAGCAATTAGGAGAGTTATAAATTAAAGAAATATAGAATGGATAGATCAATCAAAATTCAGTGTGTAAACAAAGTGGGAGTACTTATGATATAATTTACAGAGTATTCAAGACATTATAATGTTGACAATTCATTCAAATGGCAAGGAATATAACAAAATGTGAAAATAGCAAAACATCAATCAAGTCTCTTGAAAAGACTGCAGCTGAATAAAGGGAAACCCATTAATTTAATCTCATTTGGCCATTTTTCTCCTCTCTGAAAGAAAACCACAGATCTACTCAATGACTTCACAGGGCACAGCAGTTGAAAAAGAAAGAGGGAATTAACCAAAATAAACCTCCCAGGGAATCTTTGAAATAGATGATTCTATTTGATTCCTTAATTTCTTCAAATGAACCATGTCACACCTCAGTATCTGGAGATATTTTTAAAAACCTACAGCATTCAGAAAGGAAGATCACATAGCAGTATTCCTATTTTAGACTAAAAATCAAAGACAGCCTTATTGATCCAGGCAAGTGTTTACACAGATATCTTGTCAAGGCTGGAAACAGAGCCCACATCTTTTTTTCACAATATGAACTAAAATAGATGCACTGGTAACTTTTTTTTTTTTTTCCCCATCTAAAATCTTCACCATAAAATAAACTGTGTCAAAATAAACTTCTCAAAAATTATCTATGTAAAGTTTGGACATCAAAGATGATCCAGGAAACAGGAGAACTGATGCTGTCAGTTTATGTTTGCAGCTATATTTTATAATTTTAAAGGAATAATTTGTACCAATTTTGCTCCTCAGTCATGACTGTACGTGAGAAGAAGAACTTAACCAGTACCTACTGACGAGGTGGAGCAGGTGTTCTTTTCCAAACAGGTCTGCAATAAAATGAAAGAAAAAAATATAAAGTACATTTAAAATTGTTGCTGGAAGTCACTTGAAAGCCTACATCACCATCCTCTGATACAGAGCAGAATGTAGAGTTCTGGAAATCACTGTTTTCAGGACTGTAGGGAGAATCTGAAAGTTTCAGACCTTAAACAATCTCTGCACACAGTTTAAATTGTTAAAATTCAGGTTTCACTGAAATCATGTCATTTCCTCACTTTGGAGAACTTGAGTTCCCCATTTCATTTTTTTGAACTTTGTGTCTAGTGGCACAATTTTTAAAAGTTATAAAAGGTATTTAGACACCATGCCATATTTGATAAACAACCAAAGCCTGTACAAGGTTGAATGAGCTGGAGGTCTGAGTTTTTTAAGTGTCCCACCATAAATTAGTAAAATTAACACCAGAGCTTTCAAATCCATATGCTGGCCATTTATGCCAGTGCTGAAAGAAGCCTTCAGAGGAGAAACAGTAGAGTGGGCAAAAGAAATACCATCAGCCATGAAACTACTACTCACTAATTCATCAGAAAATCAGAAATCATCCCTTCCTTTTTGCAATATTAAAAGAGATTATTTCTTGTGACCACTTAACAACCAAGTGCCATTTTGTTCACTTGTGTGAAAGATTTCCAGATTGTTGTTGCTAATAATAATAATAAAAAATAATATTTTTAATAATCATATTCCTTATAGTTAAGTTTTTTACCTGAGTTCAAATAAAAGCTGTGAGTTTAGAAGTATGTAAGTTTAGAAAAATTCTTTTGACAGAGGAGCAGATGATAGTGCTATGGTATCAGATGCACAGCAAGATACTCACAGTGGGGTCTGTATAAAAGATATTTCACTATTTTCTTGGAGTTACAGGATTTCATAGAACAAAACACTGACCTACTGTGGATTTCACCATTTTGTTCATGTTGAACTTCTTAAAAATTTGCAAGAATTTAAAATACTACAGGAGACTGAGCTTATTTGAATACAAAGCACACTGCCATTTCAATTCCTAGCTCTGAAAACCAACATTGGGTTCTTCAGCATTTTTATCATTTTTCTGTTGACTGACACTTGGAATCACCCACTTCATTCCTTGCAGCTTCACCCACTGAATCATTTGCAATTGAGTTGAAGAAAAGTGCAGTGAAAGTCCATAGATGAAAAATCTTATCTGACTACTGTGTGACTCCTTTTTCTTTTTCTCCTGTTCTTTTCTTACCCTTTTTTTAAAAATTCATTCCCTGCACTTCTGTCAGACTCAGAATGGTTTTTTAAGGAAAACATGCAATCTCTTTCTAGTAATAATTGTGAAATGTATAAGGTAATTTCAATATTTGATTTCTCTACTTATAACAACTTTTAGTGTGCCAATCTACATGCAAAAGTGTTCATACAGCTTTCATTGTCTAAAGTCATAGTTAACATTAAACTGTAAATGAAGTGGTTGTCGACAACGGGGTTTTTTTAATAGCAAATACAACATATGCCAAAGCCTCAAAAAACACAATTATCTAAAGTTGTTAAATTCAGTGTTAATTTTCCATACTCACAGTGCCAGAAATATGTTTTGATTTTTCTTGCCACATTTGTGTATATATACAGCATGGGAAAAATAAATGCATTCTCATTTCAGAAGTAGAGGCAAATAGTATTCCTCAACAATTAAGAAACTGGAATCTATTTGTCAAATCTGGTAATTTTGTACATCTATACAAGCATGTGGTGGGTTGAGAGGTGGCCAAATTCCAGTGCACCCACTAAAATTATTCATTTATTTTCTGCTGTGAGATAAGGATTAGGAAAAGGGCAAAAGTAGGCTCTAAACTTTAAAGGGTATAAATAAAGTTTCATTAAAAGAACTTAAAGAAGAATAATAAGGATCAGAATAAAACTTTAGAACATTTCTCCTCCCCTATCTCCTCCTTTCTTCCCACTGATAACATAAAGAGACAGAAGCTGGTATTTTCAGTCAGGTTACCACTTCTAAAATTATCTTTTCTCAGTCCACCTAGAGAGAGGAGTCTCTCCTGCCATGCCATGGAGATTTTTCCACAAGAAACAGTTCTTTCATGGTTTTAAATTTCATGAATGGCAGCTGCCTGGAAATCTGATATCAATAAATCCCTCCCACAGTTTGGTAGTCTTCCCACAACTACCAAACATGGGTCATCTCAACTCATCCTTAAAATTGCTTGATTTTAATTGCTTGATCAAGCAATTTTAAGGATGAGCTGTTCTAGCATAGAAACAAAAGTTCTCTTCATTTATCTCTGGGAACAGAGGTTTTCTTATTCAATCCCTGGGGCAAGGTTTTTCATCTCTTTCATCTTTTTCTATTCAAGTTTTTCATTGGATCACAGCTACTTCCACATCTGCTTGCTTCAGCACTGGTGCCTCTATTCACAACTGTGGTTAGAACACTGCATCCTCCCAGTGCATTCCATGAGTTACAGGGGAAAAAGAGTCTGATATATCAATCATCTCTTCACCATAGCCTTACCACAGAATTTCAGCCCAGGGTTAAAGCATCTCCTCATTCTCCTCCCATCTGGGATTTGACTCCTTCACTGACCTCAGTGTCTCCATTTTATTCTCTCCACTTGCCTTCATTATTCCTTCTCTCTGATTCAGCAGAAGGGTGGGGGGGAAGCTGGAAGAAAGAGAGCATGAAGAAAGAGAGCTTTTAGCAGTTTTTTCTTCTCTTAAAAATAGTGATTTGTAGAGCTTTTCTAATTGGTTACTTGCCATATCAGGTTTTTTTTAAGCCAGCCAGTAATTGGCTCTGCCAAGCACACAGGAAGATGTAATGTTCTCTAAGAAAGAATTACTTACACATCTGATGTTCTTTTTTCACCTTAACTAAAAACCAAAAAGTAATAAAACTATAATCTTGACATTCTCTTTGTACATATAGGTGACACACACACACATATATATATATATGTATATATATATACACAAAAACATTACCAAAGACACTCAAAACTGAAAAAAAGAGAAGAAGGTGATGGTCCTACTCTACTAGTGCAGCCTCCTCTTGAGTACTGTGTGCAGCTTTGGAATTATTACAAGGATATTAAGTTGATAGAGAGCATCCAGAGGAGGAACACAAGGATGGTGAAGGATCTGGAGGAGAAGCCTCAGGAGGAGTGGCTGAGATTTGTATTCAGCCTGAAGAAGAGACTGAGGGGATACAACATCCTCATGAGGGGAAGAGGAGGGACAGAACACTGATCTCTTCACGTTCATGACCACAGAGGAATTTGAAGGAATGGCATGCAGCTGAGTTAGGGGATGTTTAGGCTGGATATCAGGAAAAGGTTCTTCACCCAGAGGGTGGCTGGACACTGGAACAGGCTCCCCAAGGAGGAGCACCAAGCCTGATAGAGATCAAGAAGAATTTGGACAACACTCTAGGGTACATGGTGTCTTGGGGCATCCCGCACAGAGCCAGGAGTTAGACTCAGTGATCCTTGCAACCCAGTATTTTCTATGATTCCATATAAGCTATTTTAATAAGATGCTTTTAGAACCATGAATTCACAGATTTTAATGAATATAGTCTTTTATAACCATTTTCTGGATTCCATACCAACTCCAGAAGACACATCACTGTTGAATTGACATAATATTGATTTTAATCTGAGTTTACTTCAGACTTTATAATGTAGTTTCAGAAATCATTATAAATAATGATTAGTTTGAGTGTGCATTATTTGTGCTTTATGATCATTAGAGTTAATGGGACTTGGAATTATTTAATTCCTGCTATCTCGCTTATCCTAGATGTTTCTGTCCTCAGGCAATCCAGACAAAGAGGTATTTGGTCCTCAGAGAGCATTGTTCCCATAAAAAGGAACCTGTAAATGATTGTACTGCAAATGTACACAATGAACCAATCACCATGTCTATGCCTATTTTTCAAAACATAATGGTAAACACAAACCCATGTTTTCAGATCCGAAGACTGACTTACAGCTTTCCTCCTTCATTTTGTCATCACGCTTGGATAATTCTCATCAGGATTCCTCATGAGTGAAAAGAGACATGCTTGTTGAGCCTTTCCTGTGGGGATTTCCCAATAAATGGCCTGGGACATGTTGTATTCTGATTGCTGAAAAACAGCCAGTGGGTAAAGATTAAAAAAAAAAAAAAAAAAGGAAAAAGATGCTTGCCCTTTTCTTCTCAGGGAATTCAGAATGCTAGTAACTGTGTCACACCAAGTTTCAGACTAATCTACATGTTTAAGCCACAGAGATACTGCTTTATAGATTGCTTCTGCCAGAGGAAAACATCAGCAGCCGTGGAACAAATCCACATTTCAGAACTGCAACATTTTTGACTAGGTGACAGTAAAAGAGAAAAAAATAAAACTGTTTTTGTAATAATTAATGTCCCCAACTTTCTCCACCATAGTGACAAGGTTCTTGAATGTTATAAAATTTTGCCAGACATTTCAAATATTTTTCTCTGCAAATAAACACATGCTCTTGTTCATCCAAGGTTGATTTAAAATGAGGAAAGCACCATGAATAACAAATACCTGAAAGTCACTTGGGTATGGCTTAATCCTAGCAATCAATTACATCTCAATAACTCTTAAAGTAATGGCATTAAGAGAAAAAAGAAAAAACATGTTCAGACAAGCTGGAAAAGAACTGAAGCCTTTACACACAAATAGGCAAAATTGTCTGTTATTAACCAGCCATCTATGTATCCATGCACCTCAGCAAAATACATCCCATGTGAACTGAGCAAGATCAAGCAAAATATTACTTAAAAGAACACAAACCTCGTAGTGATGGTGCTCTATACTTTTCCCTCTGAGAGCTACAAGAGAAACTCATTTGTTGGGTTTTAGTCTTGTCACTCCAGTACACACCCTCTTCCCATACATTGTGTCTTCCTTCTTAACTGAAGCCATTTCTGATATCTCAATGGCTCTGAGATTCCTGGATGAAATTGCCATACACTACAACAAAATGCTCATAATTTATTTTTAAGTCTTTTTTGTCCAAGCTACAAAAGTTGCATCAGATGGATACGCTCTTGACCAAAGGAGCATTTTTATGTACTTCATTTGGTTACTAGAGGTGCAGAAACTGAAGAATCTGAGCTGAGAGTATTGACTAAGTGTAATAGTTTTCGTTCTTTGAGTTTTTAGGTCTCCCAACCTTCTCCATTTTTAAAAAGCCTCACTTTTTTTTTTTTTTCAGCTGATCATGTCAATGTCAAGCAGCATAAAGATACTATGAAGAGTTCTGTGACATCTCTATTTGTGAGCAGACACTGGTCTCAATCAGTGTGGCCACAGATGCTCCTATGAAGTTTCCCCACAAAAATCCAATTGCATGGCATTCTTCTGATTACAGGTACTGCCATAGTCAATATTATGGACATAGCTCATGTACTACAATAATCTGCCCTTCTAAGCCCTTTCCAAACTAATAATTTCTTTTTTTTGTTTTAGTATTAACAGCAGCATCTGACCAGAGAATATATTGTCAATTTACATGTAAATCCCAGGAAACAGGGGGGAATTTATCCCTATTACATTTCTCACAAACATTTTATCTGTCTTTCCAATTAGTGTGTTGTTTTCATCACAATGGCACTAGGGCTTCTTCTATCAAGTATAAATATGCCAGAAGAAGGAGCAGATATTAATGGTATCCAAAAAAAAAGAAAGTGAAATAATTTGCCATGTTTTAGAGTAGCATTAGAATGCTTAATAGACTTTTTAACACAAAGTGAGACTGATTTAGAAATCTCTAGAATGACATCTGAAAAGGACTTAGAGAAGCTGGTAAAAACAAATGACAACTAATATATCTTTCACATTGGCTGTGGCAGTGATTTAGTACGTTGTCTGTGATGCTAAATATATATCATAAATCCCTCCAGCAGAAGCGTTATTATATTCATCCATCTCTACCCCATCAGCCAATAATTTCTTCTTTCATAAGGTTTATTGTGTAAAAAGGAACTCACTATATAAAATAAAAGGTAGGCTATAGCCAGTGATCTTACATTAAGCTAATGAGGATTTTATCTCAAGAAAGCATCTTGGACAGACCCTGTGGTCATGTTTTATAGTTAAATTCTATTTATTGAGTGACAATGGGACTTTCATGGAAGATAAAATGATACAGTGGTCTTGATAAACCTACATCAAGTGATCTGTTTTCTCCTTCAGTATAACCCATTGCATACAGTCTACTAGCAATTTGAACTGGAAAGAAAGCCCTTGACAGCTTGTATAGGAACAGGACAAAAGGAGGCATCATTTTACTGACCGAGACTATATGAAATAATTGAAAGATAAAAGAAAATAGAAAAGGAAAATTAATATCAGTGTGAAGAGGGTCTCCCTTTTAGTCAGCTGGCAATAGAAATTCAGACCATTCCAACAATTTGGTGGTTTTGAAGCACCTAGTTCACTGTTCAGCCCTCTTGTAATGGCTATAAAGCACCATGGCGGGGACATGCTCCCTGCCTGCATCTTCACATGACTTCAGGATTCAGCCTGAGAATAATTCAAACGGTGAAGCACTGCACTGAGGATTAGTCTAAAGAACACTACACATCTGAAAAATACAACTGTCCATCACAAGAGTAAAAGTCAGTGGGCAAGTTTCAAAGTGACCATGGGGCTAGAGTTTCTGATGTGGTGTTTTGTTTGTGTTTTTTTATAGTTATGGTATTTGAATTAAGTTATTCAATCATTAAAAGTCACTGAAATTTTTCTCCACTTACAGAGGTATTTATGAAACTGTTATGATAAACACTATGACTAAAAGAGGCAAAATTTCAGGTTTTGAGGGATTTCCAAGGCCAGCTTTAGCAAAAACAGGGAATTCCCTGTGAAAAGCTTCACAGTAGAGATAAACCACCATTTTCTAATGGGAAGTATGAGGGTTTTACTCAGATTTAGTGGTAGAAAAAATTTAGAATACTGTTAAAAGGTCCTTGTTGCAAGTAGAAGGTTTAGGAATGAAGAAATAAAAAAGTCTGTTCAACAGTTGGAGGGAATGAAAGTTTAGCAATTCTGTGTTTCACTTATTCGATTACTAGTGTATTGTGATTTATCTTTTATAGCAGCTATACAGCCACCCATTTAATCTAACATAGGCTTTGAATGCACTTTGTAATTGTATAATTTATCAACACTTAGCTATCTGAATAATAAAGCCAGCTGATTGGTTTTAGCAGAACATCGATTTCGTGTCACTGCCAACATCTCAGTTTTGAGAAATGTTGTCTTCTGCTGCAAAGCATTAGCATGTCTTTGATTCTATGATCATTTCTTTGGCAAGATCAATGAACCTGGGAAAGCCTACAAAATATCAGTACTTAAGGAAAGTCCACCCTTGCATCATTTTGCAAGACTTGATCATCAACGCAAAATAAGCCTCTCTCTGTGCTAGAGCAACACATATTTCCTACGTGGTAGTGCATGGGCAGCCATCTCCACAAGGGTTTTCAGAATGATTTCTGTTACTATGTCAGCTGATGTGAAATATCCTGCTTACTGTTGCCACAAAATGTAGGGGGATACAGTATGGGTAAATGAAGGTGGTATAGAGGGTAATCTTATCCCCCAATGAGTTGCAGCTGGACCAATTACTAAAGATTAGAAGCAGGCCTCATCTTAACAGGCCACACCTGTAGGCAATAAGAACAAGTGGTATAAAAGAGTGGATTGGTGGGGTCTGGAGTCAGATGACTGCTGTAAGGGCCAGGAACAGTCAGTGCTTAGAGGAGCTATCTGTGAGAAAGATTGAGGAGGTATGAAGCTCTGGCCATATGAAATCCTTGCACTGTAATGATGTTAGAACTCATGCTATCTAAGACAACAACAAAATTCTGTGGAGTATTGTGCAACACACGTCAAAAATAAGGACAAGAAGTGTGGTTTGTGTGATTCCCACTGAGAACTAGAGGTGGAGATGCCAGACTTCTTTACATAATCCTTTACATCACAGAGGTCAGCTAAAAACCAATAAGGTAATTCACATTTTGTGCATTATGTTTTCTGAAGGAATTTTTTTTATCATTCAGTCCTATGACCTGAGTGTCAGGGACCCCCAAGCCTGCATGATTTTAATTTTCAGAGTAGCAGCTTGCATTAGCAGGACTTAGGGGAAATTCTCTAAGATTTATACCAAAGTACCAGAGACTTCTCTTGCTGTTACCCACCACTGTTTTGGGACTGTAGCAGTGAAATTATGCAATGAACAGGAATGAATTTGCCAGCCAAACTGAATTCAAAGCTAATTACAACCACCTGCTACATGGGAACTTTGCTCATGTTCTAAGAGAGGTGAAAAAATGTGCTGTCTTTTTGAATGCAATCAGCAATAATGGGATTGTACTCACTGCTGGCTTAGACTAATAAGTTGACAAAAACAAGTTTTGGGGGATTTCTTTATTTTAGAGAGAAAAAGAAAACTAACACTGCTTACATAAGAGAGAAAAATCCTTAAAAAATCAATGCAATAAATTAAATAATTCCAATGAAGCAAAGATTTTCCATCAGAAAAAGAAAAAAGGATAAAAGTTCAAAAGAGAAGCTTAAAATTTTTTTTAAAAATCGTGACACAACAGAGCAGAAGGGATTCTTTAAATCACTTAGCAAGCCTTGCATTTACATATTAAATTCTGAGGGCCAAGCTTTTTAACTCATGCACCGGATGTCTATTCCAGTCTTTAGCTGCTACATTATTTCAAAGCTGTTAAAAGCATGTAGACATCTGTGCTGTCCTGCAGACAGGGATATCTTGACAGATTCCCAGAATAATTAGGAACAAAAAGTTCAGAGCAAGAAATAAGAGCATTGCAGCTAATCCTTTTTGGTCCTGCCTCTTGCTGCACATTGGGCTGTACAACAAAGCAGGTAATGACTACCTGGAACCAGAAAGTGGAAGAATGTTAAAGCATGCCTAATTTGGGTTCAGTGAGCAGGCTGCAGAGTTTGTCAGCTGTCAGTCAGATAGCCAAGCTGCACCACACAAATCCATCCTGGTTTGCCAGGTGATGCTCCTGTCACTTACTCAATGGGAGCCCTCCCTGCTTCACTGAAGCTGTCTCCTAAGCCCACAGTGATAAGTGACCCTGAAAAAAGCTCCAAAAAGATGATCCAAATATCAGCTGAAGGTAAGGCATTTCAGGAAACCCCCCGGGGTGCCAAATTAAGCAAAATATTTGGAATTTCAAGTCTTGTTTTCGCTGTGATGCCCTGTAGAAGAGCAGAGATTTTACAACAAAACCACAAAAGTGCTGATATGTCTGAAAGGTGTACATGCAGACATTACACCCTTGTGCATCTAGTTTTTCCTCTCCTTTTTCAATGTGATGTGTGAACTCAAAACAAACAACCACACTAACCAAAGAACAGGTGCATAAAGCAAATACACATTAAAATCTACACATTTTATAATATTTGAAGAGTAAAGAGTTGTTTAACAAAGAACACAAGAAATATCCCAGTAGGAACACTGGTTTGTCAAGACCACAGTTCTGACAGAAGCCATAGAAGATTCCATTTAGGAATAGCTCACATTCTCAGCCACTTTCTGTGGTACATTTCCCTTTGGATTTTCCCAGTATCCACAGCTGTTTGATTTGGGATGTTTGGGGTTTGTATACACGTACTGACCGTAGTATCTGCTGTCCATGCATTTGCAAAGTCCCCTTCAGAACATCCTCATTCATCTGCTTTAAAGTTTACTGACTATAAACTTGTGTGTCTCAGAATAATCTGATACATATTGCTTTGAAAAATGGTATTTCATTCTGTAATTGAAGATCTAGTTGGTTTTTAATGTGCTCCTTTATGGCTAGTGAGAAATTAAGTATTACCCCACCCATATATTATGGAATTCAAACCTAGGAATGAAGGGTGAAGTCTTTCATAAGCATTCATCATCTTTGGGATATAAATATCAAAATGTAAATGGCCATTCCATTCTAGGTTTTTCTGGTTTTCAGTTTAGGGTATTTATTTTTTTTTCAGATTAGTTTTAATACACTCATTCAAACATTTTATTTCAGTCACTTTGTACCAAAAATGGGTAAATCTGTGTTTGATTTTTATGAGGAGAAAGTTGTTAGCTATTTTTCATAGAGAGCCATGACAAATTTTATATTATAGCCTTGGCTAATAGATAATTGTTTCACTCAAATTAGCTATCACACAGCTAGAGGCAAAGTGGGAGGCTTGGATTTTGCAACAAATTTTGTACTAGCAGCTTCTGAACACCTCTGTGAAGCAGCTGATAGGAAAGGATATACTGGATAAGCATAACCTATGTTTGCATTTTGTTAATAGCAGTCTGAGAAGCTTAATTAAAAAAAAAAAAGAGACACTTAGCAAAAAAGTGACAGGCAGAGAAGAAGGATCTTCCACAGACATAATTGAAGCTGTACAGATTTAAAAATGAATTTCCTGGGTTTTTCTTTTCATTCTCATCCAATTTTCTTAGTACGTCAATGTAATCCTCTCACAGTACCGATGTGTAACTCACACCTTACCCCAATTTCCCCCGCATTGAGGAGGTCAAACCCGCTGTCAGAAACCCAAGCAAGTGAGACCAGAGGCAGGGGCCCCTTCCCATCTCTCTGGGGCACGGCTGCAAAACAGCCGCTGTGTCTTCCTGCGCCTGTGTTTGGGGTGTGCTGAGCCCAGAGCCGGCCAGCTTGTGCTCTTCTGGGCAGGCAGGCAGAAGTGCTGCATGCACAGTAAGGAAAGGGGCTGATGAGAACCCCCTGGAGGAACAGGGCCCCCATCCCTGTCTGGGAACAGCCTGGATGTGCTGCTGTGAGCGCAGGCAGGCATTCAGGCACTCGAACGGGCAGCGGGCAGCTCTTGTTTCTAGGGGGCCCGGGGCTGCGTGCCACAAGGGACAGGAGGAAACAGAGTCGGGAGAAGGAAGATGAGCTCGAGCTGGAGTGCCTGTGCTAGAAGCTGCAGAAGTAATTCAGCCTTGCCAGGGTTTCTGAAGTGTGTGTTGGTGTTCCCCGGGAAATGTAGGCATTTGGGGAAATGCCTTTGGAAGAGAGGGGCTTGCATCTCAAGCAAAGTGCTTTCCCAGGATCCCCCAGTGAGGTTGGTGCAGCTGTCTCCCTTTGGCTTCCTGCTCTCCTTTCCATCCTTGTGGCCCCTTGCACTTGGCAGAGAGGTGTGGGTGAGACAGAGTCAAAATTGTCCAGGGGAGAAATCCATTTCTATTTAGTTGAAATGTGCATCTTTCGGTCTTTAGTTTGAAACCATAGCAATTTAGTCTGACTGCCTGTTCTTTCTAAAGCCTAGGTTCAGAGAAACTGCTTCAGTGAAGGACAAAGATACGGTGGAGGAGACAGAGTGAGATAGAGAGAGAGACAGGAC
>LTAT01000473.1:0-23670 GCA_003286495.1 Chlorodrepanis virens | reverse complement strand
GTGGGGGCGAGGGGATGGACAGGATGGGGAGGAGAGAGGGACGAGGAGCTTCTCCACGGCGCTCACCTCCGGATCGGGACTGCTTTTCCAGCAGGAAAGCTGCCGGAAGCGTTTTGCTCTTCCCGCGGGACGCGGAGAAGGTCGGGAAGGCGGTGTCTTGTTTCGTCGGGAAGGAGGAAGATCCACAAAAGCCGAGTCAAGTTGGGATGGCCGACCATACACAGTATCTAATTATTATAAATATATATATATAAATATCTATAAAACACTTCTGCTGCCAGGAGGAGAAGGCCCGACTGCGGGAAAGGCTTGGGAATCAGCCGAGGATCTGAGGTCTGGTGTCCCGGGGCAGCTCTGGGGTGACCTCTGACCTTTTTTTTTTTAACAGTGTTAAATTAGCTGGTGATAACAGTGTTTTTTATGTTTTTTGAGGTGTTTTTTTTTGTTTGGTTGTTTGGTTTTTTTCCATCTGTTTGGTTGTGTTGTTTGTTCCGGGGCGTTGGAGCCTTTCCTTGGCCGTGGGGAGACAACACTGCCCATTCCCAGCCCCTCTCCCGCTGGTGCCGGGGCAGGCTGGGGAGGAGGAGGGGTCACTTTCCTTCCCAAAAAAACCCTCCTGTGGTGTCTTGCCCGGGGCTGAGTCATCCCCCAGGCCTCGGGAGAGGCAGATTTGCATTTTCCAAGATGTTTTGAGGCTCTGGGGAGGGGGATGCCCTTTTTTTTCTCTCGTTGAGTTTCCTGCTGCTGCTACACGGCCTGTGAGCACCCCCTCCTCTGCAGCCCCCCGCCAGCCCTGGGCACAGGCACCCAGCTTTGGGGACATTTCGGTGCCTTTGCTGTCCCCTCGAGGTGCTGGCACCAGCCCCCGGCCCCAGCACGGCTCTGGGGGCACCTGGGGGTGCCGGGGCTGCTCCTGCCAGGGGCATTTGCATTAAAGGTGATCTCTCGAATGAAGCCAACGCACGCATTTGTTTGTCTCGTGTTTGGGGTTTTTGGCCACGGGAGAGCTCAGCAGGAAGGAGAGGGCTCCGTGTCAGCTTCCACCCCGTATCCCAGGAGAATTCCACAGCCTCTCCAGCACCAGGCAGCAGCCACCAAGAGGTATCTTGCCTTCCATTTGCTGGGGGGATTATTTTATTTTGGTTTTCTGCATGCAGGAGGCTTCTGGGCTGAGTTGGAGGTTTGGGGGGGTTGGGTTGGGACTGTGTGGAGCAAAAGCTCCCCAGGCACCTGGGCAGGTGTTGGGTTCCAACCAGAGCCAAACGCCAGCTTGGGAGATCCCTCCGTGACTTGAGGCAGCTCTTCCAGCCCCACTCCTGTCCCATCCCAACCCTCCAAGGTGGAACGGGCGACACGAGGAGGCCGAGAACGGTGACAGGCACCGATCCCGCGCTCGCGGGAGCAGTTTGGCTGTCGGCTCCACAGGGATCCAGAGAAGTCCGAGGGCTTGGAAAGGGGAAGGAGAAGGGGCAGGTGTGGCTCACCAGGTGGCTTTGCAGGTTGTGCCTTTGCCTCTTTGGCAAGAGGTTCCTCTTGGGAAGGTGGAGGGAAGTGTGAAGTGAGCGGAGGTGAGGCCGCCTTGGCCGGCACGGCGCCGGAGGGGGCAAGGAGGAGGGAGGCAGGTTTGGAGCCAAGGGAAGCACTTGAGGTTGGAATGCCTTCAGCCAAGCAGCCAGAAATCCCCCCGGAGCATCCCAGGGGATGGTGGTCCCTCCCACCTGGTTGCACAGCTTGATTTAAACTGAAATAGAACTTCTGGGATTCCCCATTCCCATTCCGATCCCAGCCTTATTCCTGGGTGGTGACCAACGTGCCAAACCCCACGGGAAGGTCTCAGGAGCCCTGGAGCAGAGGCTCAGAGTTTTCCAGCCTGGAATTTTTAAATGGAACACCACTAGCTCAGGCCCTGTTGGGATTTCAGGTGTTTCCTGATGGAGAGACAACATTGCCAAAAGGAGCTGGGTGGAAATCCAAACCCCAAAGGGCAAAGGGGAACACCAACCTGGATGTGGTGGGAATGGGAGTCTCCCAGGGACAAACATCCTAGGAGAGGCACCGGGCACAGGGAGGTGTCCTTGCTTTTTGTAGGATTTGGGAATGGGGATGGAAGGTGGATGAGCTGCAGGGTGAGAACCCAGCAGGTGCCCTCCAGGAGCCCCCGTTTCCATCTGGGATCTGTGCCTGGGGATGAGTGGGCTGGGAAAGGCTGGAGAGGGGGATGGACAGCCAGGATGGAGGGTCTGGTTAAAGACAAATCCCTTGGATGGATGGGCAAAATCTCTTGGATAGACTTTTCTGGAAAGGCTCCGTTCCTCTTTTCATGGGGAATCAGGGAAGGGTTTTTCCCTGAAATTTCGATTTTTTACTTCCACTGTTGTTCCAAAGTGAGAACCAAACCTGCTCTGGAGTGAGTTTTGATGGGAATGGGAGCTGCAGCCATCCCTGAAATTCCATTGACATCCCGTGGATATACAGTGTTTGTGTGGGGGAGTATTTAATCCAGGCTGAAGTAAGCCAGGCTTTGTTGTTCCAGTCCTAACTAATATAACTTGACTAAAAAAATAAAGTTGCTGCAGTGGGTTTGCAGAATAAAGCACTTTGAATCTCAGATATTTTTTTTGTTCGTTTTTAATTAGCACAGTCCAATTTGCTATAATATTATTTTATACACAAATTTTTTTTTGGTCTGTCTTTATAAACTATTATAAGTGCTATTTTTGTTATAATTCAAAAATAGATATTTAGGATAAAGTTGTGCTGTTAAATATTTGTTATTTAGTAAAAATATGATTTTTTTTTCCTTCTATTGTAAACGTCGTCTGGGAAAAAATATTAATGTTTTATCCTATTTGTTTTTAATATTAAAAAAAAAAGGAAAAAAGCACTTGTGGGGTTTTTTCGTTCGGGAATTGGTGCCGTGTGCGGTTGTGTTGCAGTCATGTGGGTTTTAATATGTACAGAATATTCTGTGTCCCATATTAAAATGAATGTTGTGTATTTTGTGATCCCAAAATAAAACAAAACAAAACAAAAATTCACATCCCTGTGGCTCCTTTCTAGAGTTCTGGATTAAAAAGGGTTGGAGCTCCCAAGTTTTGGTCTCGTGTTCCAGCTGCTGCTCCTTTGAAGGCCTCGTGGCCTCCAGCTTTCAGGAAGAACCATCCCAAAAATTGGGGCATCCCACAAAGTGGGAATTTGGCTCCATGGCCAAGGTGAACCCTGGTTGGTAGGGACCCAAAGAGAGGAAATTCCGCTTAAAAATAAAATAAATTATGGGGACGGTGGTCAGGTCGATGAATTGAGATGTCCAGAGGTTGGGAATCCCTGGCCCTGGAGGATGGGAATCCCTCTCCCTGGAGACTGGACATGGTCCTGAGGACCTGGACCAAGGTGAATCCTGGCTGATACAGATCCAAATAGAGGAAATTCCAAAATAAAATAAAATAAAACAAAACTTTTTGTGGGGAGGACTATCAAAATTTGGGTGAATTGGGAGATGTTTGGAGTCTCCATCCCTGGAAACTGGACATGGACCTGAGCCACCTGTCTAAGGTGAATGCTGGTTGATATGGATCCAAATAAAGAAAATTCCACAATTAAATTAAATTAAATTAAAATATTTTTATGGGGCAGATTGTCAAAATTTGGATCAAGTGGGAGAGGTTTGGAGTCTCCATTCCTGGAGATGGGATGTGGTCCTGAGGACCTGGACTAAGATGAATCCTGGCTGATACGGATCCAAATACAGGAAACTCCATAATAAAATAAAATTATATTAAATTTTTATGGTCAAGTGTTGAATTAAGTGGGATAGGTTTGGAGACTCCCTCCCCAAAGATTGGACATGGACCTGAGGAAGGTCCCACAGCTCTGAGGTCCAATCCATCCCAAGTTTTTGGAAGCTCCAGGATTCCCTGTTTCTGCCCAGAGCTTTCTTCTCTCCCCAGGAGGAGAAAGGAGGGAAGGGAAGGCAAATATTCCAGCTCTCTGTGTGTGTCCTGGTCCTTGCTGCTTCCTTTTTTTTCAGGAATTGCTCCTCATGGAATAGGCACAGGAGACCACCACATTTGGGGTATTTTTGGCATTTTAAAAGATTTTTTCCCCTTATCAGTCTCGATGAAGGGTGAGACATTACAGATGTAAAACCCAACGCTATTCTATCAAAAACTACCTAATTTATTAGTTACAATGTTTTATAAATATTTTTCAACTAATTAACTTTTATTACACAATAGTACTATTCTTTTAACACCAATCACCTATATTTTACCCCACATAATCCTGCTACAATACATCTTTTACAACTCTAATTCTCTAAAATACGTAATCTTTGTAAAAAGTTATTTTTTAAATTTATTAAAACTTATTTTTAACTCAATCTCTCTCTCAACAACGTCACCTCTATTCTACAACCTTCCTGAATCAACACACATCATCTCAATATTTATATACAAATTTACATATCTATTTACATACAAATGTACATATAAATATACAAAACCAAAAAAAAAATAAACAAACTAAAATCCTAAAAAAATCCCAACCAAACCTTAAAAAATCCTTTACAAATCTATTTCTCACACCCAAGGTGGGGATGAGCCCCTGATGAGCACCAGGTGATCACCTCCCATTTGGGTTCCCATCATCTCCCACCTGGGTTCCTGGGAATCTGACTCCACCTCCCCGCCCAACCCCGGAGTTTTCCAGGAGCTGGGGCTGCTGTGAGGTTTTTAAACCATCGATATTTCAGGAAGTTCTGGCCCCAGCTGGTGGGAGCAGAGCTTGGATGATGAGATGTGCCAGGACAAGCTCCTGGTGGGAGCCGCAGCTGCAGCCGCTCCGGAGCGGGCTGGGAGTGCTTAGGATAATTAGGCAATTAGTGAAGTAATTGGCTTCTGTCTCCTTCCTCTCTTCCCCATAAATAGAGCCCTGACGGAGCCCTGGCCACGGTGGGAGCGGTGGAGAACAGGATGTTGCTTCCAGCGATGACATCCCAAGGCAAGTGCGGGAACGAGCGAAGCTTTGGCTGGAAAATGTGACCGTGAAAGCCCAGCCCGGGTCCCTCCGGAGCCGCCCGGGGCTCCGAGGCTCCTCTCCCTCCCTTCAGAGCTTTGTGGCCGCTCTTTCCCTACTTCAGGATGTGTCCTGCCAGCCAGGATTTTGCCGGCTCTGTCCTGGCTGTGGCCAAACTCCACCCTTGGGTTCCGCTCATCGCCTCTCCTGTCCCCTTCCCACCCTGGGGTGGCACCTCCCCGTCCTTTCTGTCCCATCCAAACCCCGTCTGTCACCTCTGTCCAAGCAGGGCAGGTCCTTTCCTTTTGGGACTTCTCCGCTCCCCTCCCTTGGCTTGGATTTATTTATAATTTATTGGTATTTTCGGCTGTCAGCGAGGCGCTGCACCACCCCTGCGGTGCGATGAGGTGTCTCGCTGCGCTCCAGCAGGAGCAGGGAGAGGGGTTTTTTTTGGGATGGACTCACGGGAGCCGCTGGATCCCGCGCAGGTCCCTCGGACTCCGTGTTCTTTCCACTCGGCGCCGGCTCCGGGCCTCACGTTACTCCCTTGGTTTTAACTCGAGCTGAACTCTCGGAAAGTTTCTTTTTAAAGGTTGTGTGTGAGAGCACATAAAAGGTGTGCGAATGCATCCAGGGATTGGGTTTTTTCCCCTTTTCCCTCCCTCTTTTCACCTCCTTTTTTTTTTCCTCTTCTGAACAAAAAAGGGAATTTTGGCTCCTGCAAAATCAAACGGGATTCTGGAGTGGTCTTGTGTCTTCCTAAAATGTGGATTTAACCTGAAAATCTCCAGTCTCAGCCCATTCCAAAGGAGAATGAGAGCCATTTGGCTATTTAGAATGTAGAGCTGAGCTAAAAGTTGAGCTAAAATCCTGCCGTGTCCTTAAATAACATTTACAGGAATTATGGAAAGGAGAGAAATGGGAGAAAGGGATGGATTTCCAGGTGGTTTCTTGGCCTCCTTTTTCTCCAGAATATTTTAGGAGCCCTAGTGGACCCTGTGCTCTGGTCTTGGCTGGAATTAAAACATGGAAGGTGCCTTGGAATAGAATAAAATTGAATGAAATAGAATATTCTAGAAGGGAAAAATCCAGGCAGAGCTCAGAGCCCCTGGCAGGGCCTGGAGGGGCTCCAGGAGAGCTGGAGAGGGACTGGGGACAAGGGACAGAGGGACAGGAGCCAGGGAATGGCTGCCACTGGGACAAGGGGAGATTGGGCTGGGATCTGGGCAAGGAATTGCTGGCTGGGAGGGTGGGCAGGGGCTGGGCTGGAATTCCCAGATTTGCTGTGGCTGCCCCTGGATCCCTGGCAGTGCCCAAGGCCAGGCTGGATCCACCTGGGACAGTGGGAGCTGTCCCTGCCATGGGTGGGGTGGGAATGGTTTGGGATTTAAGGTCCCTTCCCACCCAAACCATTCCATGGAGGATTCACATTCCAATTTTAGACTCCTGGCATGAAAGGATTTCAGAATTCTCTGTGCATCCAATTCCCTGCTGACATCCAGAGAAAAACTGGATGAAACCCTAAAATAAATCCTAATAAATCTTCCAAAGTGTTGGGGTAATAATTCAGAGTACCTGGATGGCCTCGGTGCTTGATCTGGAATTTAAAAAATGATTGACTGTGTCAGCAAACTGGATGTAAAGTGCTGGAATAGCAAATAGATTTCTGGCAAATATTCCCTTTTCAAGGTCTCCCTCTGCACTTGGAATGAAGGATTTTGATTTTATCCCAGGCTACAAATGAAAACTTCCCTTTACACGAGATGATTACACCAAAATCCTGACTTGGAGCATCTCCCTGATTATTTATTTAACAGCTGATGTGCGATTTTCGATGGGATAAGATAGAAATGACAAAGGTTTGCAGGGAAAAAATGTGGGAAAGGGAGGGTCAGGGAAGCTTGGAGGCTGTGGCTGGAGTTTTGGTGGATTTGTGTGGATTTTTTTGGGAATAATCTGCAGTGGAGAGACCCAAAATTAGGGAATGAGGGGCAGGTTAGGCTACAACATCCCTGTGAGGTTTCACGTTTGTTCCTGGGGGTAGTTTCACAGGAGGTTGCTGAGGTTTTCATGGAATCATCCTCATAAAAACAGGGAATGAGTTGGAAAGGACCTAAAAAATGCCCTAATTCCAGCTGCCCCTGCCATGGGCAGGAATGCCATCGATTATCCATGTGAAAACCAGGAATTGGTCCTTCCATATTCCAAAGACTGGGAAGATCCAAGAGGCTGCAGGGCCAGGTCCTCACGATGGAGACCTCGGGAGGTCTTGGTCAGTGTGGAATTCCCAAACACGGAGAGGTGATGTGAAATTCCCTCAAGGTAAAGAAGCCTGGAATATCCTGAGCGGGAAGGGACCCTTAGGGATCATGGATCCAACTCCTTCCCTGCCCAGGATGATCCCAGCAATCCCACCCTGTCCCTGGGAACATTGTCCAAATGCTCCTGGAGCTCTGGCAGCCTTGGGAATGTGGCCATTCCCTGGGGAGCTGTTCCAGTGCCTCAGCACCCTCTGGATGAGGAATCTTTTCCTGATTTCCAGCCTAACCATGCCTGAAGCAGCTCCAGCCATTCCATGGGCCCTGTCCCAGGGAACAGAGGCGTGAGCTGCAAATCCCAATGGATCTCCCTTGGGCTTGTCTTCTCCAGCTGAACATTCCCCGTGCCCTCATCCACTCCTCTCATGGCTCCTCCAGATCCTTCCCATCCTCGTGTCCCTCCTTTGGAAGTTCTCCAAGAGTTTTGGATCTTTCTTGGATGGTGGTGCCCGAAGCCGCTCCAGAGCAGAGCAGGACAATCCCCTCCCACAGCTGCATCCTTGGATCCACAACTAATGCCGAGGACTTCAAACCCGAACATTCCCTGAGAATTCCAGGCAGCAGCTTAAGCAATCCATTCACTCACATTGAGAAAATTCCCCTTTTTTGGTAGTCGGAAAATTCCCTCTCAATAGTTGAAAATTCCCTCTCAATAATCAAACCTCATTGTCCAAAAGACCTTCCCAGCATCTTCCAGTTCGTGCTACACTTCCATGTCTTCCTCCAGCACTGGACAAGGCAATGGATGTCTTTTTTTCTCAGCGCTGGAAGCTGGATCAGGCCTTTCCATGCTTTTTTTCCCCCCATTATAAATGTAGGTGGGATCTCTATTTATGTATATTTGTCCTGAGGTATCGAGCTGGAGCGTTCGTTATGGAACAAGAGCTCCTTTTCCACAGTGAGGAGCAGTTTTCTCTGGCATGGGAGCCTTGTTTAGTCTACATTCCCAGATCCCTTTTCCTTGAACAATATTTGCCCAATTACGGCCTCACGGATTCGCTCGGCTCGGGAGGGAATGGTGATTTTTGGGACGTGCTTGGGGTGGGATTGCAGGGAATGACCCCCAAAACTGGGATGTGCTCCTTGGGTATCTGTGAAATGCAGGAGCACCTCTGGTGTCCTGCTGTAGCAGATTCCTGCCTTTGAGCATGGCCAGGAATGTGCAGGGAGGGAAAGGGAAGATCCTGGGATCTGTGAACGTCCCAGGAAGGGATTGTCCCTCTGTGCTGGGCACTGCTGAGGGTTGTGTCTGGTTCTGGGCCATTCAGTGCAGGACATGGAGGGGCTGGAGCTTGGCCAGGGCAGGAATGGAGCTGGGAAGGGGCTGGGGAATCCCTGAGGGAGCTGGGAAGGGGCTGGAGAATCCCTGAGGGAGCTGGGCAGGAGCTCAGCCTGGAGCAGAGGAGGCTCAGGGGGGACCTTGTGGCTCTGCACGGCTCCTGCCAGGAGGGGACAGCCGGCAGGGGGGTCAGGCTCTGCTCCCAGGGAACAGGGACAGGAGGAGAGGGAACGGCCTCAGGGGAGCTCAGGGTGGGCACCAGGAGGAATGTCCTCATGGAAAGGGGGCTCAGGCCTTGGGAGTGCCCAGTGAGGTTTGGAGTCCCCATCCCCGGAGGTGTCCAAGGAATTCCTGGATGTGGCACTCAGTGCCAAGGTGGGCATCGGGCACAGCTTGGACTCGATGATCCTGGAGGGATTTTCCAACCTCAATGTTCCTGGGATTTTATGCATGTGGAGGCTGGACCAGATAATCCCCTTCCAACCCAAATTATTCCAGGAAAACTTGGAAAATAGGGAAGGTAGAGATGGAAACCTTTCCTGGCTAAATCTTAGGCCAGGTCTAGGAGTTGGTTGGGAGGTCCTGGGCTGGTGGAGCACCAGGATTACTCCACAGCCCCCAGGTAAATCCAGGTGGGATGTGTCCCACACAATTCCTGTGTGGATGAAGCATTTTCCCAAATAAATGGGACCCAACATTTGTGTAGGGTTAAAACAGATCCATCCCTGATCCTGGAAAAACGGTGGAGTTTATCCACACAAAGTTGAGGATGGCTCAGAACCCAGCAGAAGAGAAGGGAAAGGGGAGCAGCTCCCAGAAAGACTCAGTTTGGAGAGAATAACTGGATAATTTGGAGTGGAAGGGACCCGCAGTGATCCCTAGTCTGCCCAGGAAGGGATAATCCATCTGAAGTGGGATCTTCTCTCCCAGTGCTGTGGCCTGGAGAGCACTTGGGAAGGAGGGAAAAGGTTGGGAAAGTGAGGGGCAGGGAAGCACTGGAAGCGCTGTGGGTTAAGCCTGGCTCTCTCCTAGGGCTGGGCTTTACCACAAAGCCTCATCCCAATCCCAGGGGAGGATGTCGTGGGTGTCCTGGGCTCCCGTCATGTCACGGGGCCGGACACTCCGGCGTTTCCCATTCCCAAGCTCCGCCTCTGGCTGAGCCAGAGCTTCTCCTGCCGGAGTTTATTTAAACCCAGGAGCACCAGAATGGCTTTTGCAGGAGCCTCATTAAGCCATTATTGCGTCTATTAATAAAGCAGAACATTTCCTCTGCTGGACGTTCATCCCTGGGTGGATGCACTCCATGGGGCGGGAAAGGGGCCTCTGGACAAATCTGGAGTGAGGAAATTGATGGATCAGGTTACTCCTAGAAAATTAACCAGTGTTTGTCCATGGAAAAGCAGGAAAAATGGATCCGGAGAGCCCCCAGAGCCATCCTGCTGTTTGAGATGGGGGAGGCTGATTTATAGGGAAGGCTCTTGGGATCAATTAATTAGGGATTACAGCATCTGGAATGTTGGGTTTGTCTGAGCCACCCCTGGAGTCTCAGCAAGAGACTGCTTATCAGGTACTGCTGATAAGGCCCTGGAGCCCACCAGGGGCAATTAATTAATATCATTGTCCCACTCATCCCCAAAATTCCCCGTCTCCTGTGGGTCATTGTCCCACCCCAAAATTCCCCATCTCCTGGGGATCACTGTCTTATCCCCAGAATTCCCCATCCCTTGAATTCCCCATCTCCTGGGGATCATTTTCCCGTCCCAAAATTGCTCATTCCTGTGGATCATTTCCTCATCTTCTATGGATCATTTTCCCACCCCAAAATTCCACATCCCCAAAATTGCCCATCTCCTGTGGATCATTGTCCCATTCCCAAAACACCCCATCTCCTGTGGATCCTTGTCCCATCCTAGAATTCCCCATCTCCTGTGGGTCATTGTCCCTTCCTGGGTGGCTGATGGGCTGAAGTGACCACTGCAGGTCCCTTCCACTCTGGGTTATCCAAGGATTCCCTCCAAACTGAGTTTATTTGGGATCTGCCCCCCTTTCCCGTCTCTCCTGCTGGGTTCTGAGCCACCTCCAGCTTTGTGTGGATGTTTTCCTGGGATCAGGGATGGATCTGGTTTAGCCTTTAACCTGTGTTGTGTCTTGCTGCAGGAATTCCATCGGAGTTTCCCAGGGAAAATTCCCATCTTGAAGAAATCAGGAGAATCCATCGCTTCCCTGCTTCATTCCCCTCTCAGCTTGTTCCACTTGGAAATTTTCTGACTCCCAGACATTCATTCCTGCTCTGCCTTTCACCTTCAGGGTAAGGATTCCTGCAGGATCCAGATTTCACTTCTTGGGAAAGAATTTGTGGGATGGGATCAAGCCAGATCCTGGTTTGTGATGAAATTATTGAGCTGCCTCAGGAATAATTTCCCTGTGCTTTCCTAAAAATCATTCCTTAACTCGTCTTCCTTTTAATCATCTGGAACACAAACTCTGCCCACATTTCCCTCATCCATCCTGGTGGGGGGAAACCACAGAGGAGAATTCATCTGCCTCCAAAATCCATCTTTGGAGATCCCATCCCATTCTTCCTTCTCCCAGCCTTGGTCATGACCCATCCTCAGGTAACTTTGGATCTGAAATCTTTGGAGAAGCTGTTTTTTGGGAGATGCTGCAGCTGCCCCATCCTGGGAGTGTCCAAGGTCAGGCTGGACAGGGTTTGGAGCAATCTGGGACAGTGGGATGTGTCCCATGGCAGGGGGTGGGATAAGCCAGGCTTTAATCCTTCCAATCCAAGACATTCCATGTTCCATGTGTCCAACAGCTCTGTTTAGTCAGGAGGGCTGTGAAAATTCAGATTGCTCCAAATTTCTCTGAGTTCCTCACGTTATTTTTAAGGAAAACCTCTCCAAGTCAGCTCAAAACCAGGTTTTAGTGTTGCCATGAAGTCCAGACTGCCCAAGCCGGGATCTCCCAAGCTGGGCTGTGGCTGTGTGGCTTTGGTGGGTCTGGGAATGCTGTTCCTGCCTGGAATCCCACACAGGCACAGGTGTGGGATCAGAGGCACCGTGTCCACTCCGTGGGAGCTCCTTGATCTCCCATTTTCTCCCAGCTGACCAAGAGCAGCTGCAGGTCGGGGATTCGAGGCCGGCCTTGCCAACCTGAGGCTCCACAGGTGACCTTGACCATGAGGGTTGGGAAAAATGGGACAAACCTCTTTGCACCAGGATTTTTCAGAGGGGAAAATGTGAGTGATTGGAAAGGATTAGAGGGCTCGAACACCTTTCCCGTGGGAAAAGGCTGGGAGGACTGGGAATGCTGCCCTGGAGAAAGAAAGGCTCCAGAGCCCCTGGCAGGGCCTGGAGGGGCTCCAGGAGAGCTGGAGAGGGACTGGGGACAAGGGATGGAGGGACAGGAGCCAGGGAATGGCTGCCACTGGGAAAGGGGAGATTGGGCTGGGATCTTGGCAAGGAATTGCTGGCTGGGCTGGAATTCCCAGATTTGCTGTGGCTGCCCCTGGATCCCTGGCAGCGTCCAAGGCCAGGTTGGATCCACCTGGGACATTGGGAGCTGTCCCTGCCCATGGATGGGGTGGGCATGGAACAGGGTCGTTAAGGTCCTTTGTAACCCAAACCATTCCACAATTCTGTGAAATTATCCCCATGTCTGAGGTGTTTACAGGGTCTGGTCCTTCTGTGCACAGCCCAATCCCACTTTCCCCACGCAGGGATGAACTTGGGGAATTAGGGAACATTTCATCCCACTTCCAGCCAGGGTTTCCAGACCCTCCGTGTTCCCTCTGAAGTTCTGTGCAGAGACTTCCAGGGATGCTCCAGTATCCTGCAGGGTGCTGCTTTTGGAATGCCAGCAGCAGGAAGGGAACGTGGCTCCCAAAAATGCCCTTTGGGCTCTTCCTGCTCCAGGTGTGAGGATGCAGCCAGAGGACAGGGTCCTGCTGGAAAATTCCTGCAGGTCCCTCTAGAGCAGTGGTTGTACTTTGGCTACTCCATAGGAATTGTGGAATGGTTTGGGTTGGGGGGACCTTAAAGCCCATCCTGTTCCACCCAGGGACACCTCCCACTGTCCCAGGTGGATCCAAGCCCCAATGTCCAACCTGACCTTAGACACTGCCAGGGATCCAGGGGCAGCCACAGCAAATCTGGGAATTCCATTCCAAGGTCTCCCTACCTTCCTGTGCTGATAAATCCCAGGATAGAGACCGAAAGGGAATTTCCATCTGTTCCATGTTGGCTTTGGGAATGTTTGTGCCAGGGCTGAGCGTCCTGGTGTTGGTGCTGGGGCAGGAAGAGGAGCCTGGATCAAGATCAGGATCCCCCATCCCACACTCCTTGGTTTTTTTATGGGAGAGACCTTCCCAAGGTGTCCCTGCGATGGTGGGGATGGGGAGAGGAAGTTTTTGGATGTTTCCCTGTGGGATGAATTTCGTTGCTTCTGCAAATCCAAGTGCAAGGGAGCAGGGGCTGCCCAGCCCCATCCCACTGGGATGTGGGATCATGGAAGGGGCTGAGGGAGCCGCTGGGAACACGGGGGTGGGAAGGGCGCACCTGAGGCTGGACACAGGCGTGGACATGGCTTTTTGGGATGTTACCGAATTCCAATATCCATCCAAGAGCTCTTGGAGCCAGATCTTGGTGCTGGGCATGGGGATCCAGCCCATTCCATGGCTGTGCTGCCTTGCTGCCCTCTGCAGGTCCCGTGTCCGGGCTCAGCCCATCCCGTATCCCAGGGAAACAGCCCCAGCCTGGCTCTGGCTGCTCCCCCCATCCCAGCATCCCAAAATAACCGCTCCCTGCTGCAGCTCCCCCCATCCCAGCATCCCAAAATAACCCTGCCCTGCTGCAGCCAGGCTCCAAGGGCAACCGGGCACTGGAGCAGCAGCTGGAGCCAGCTGTGCCAAAGGGCACCTGCAGCATTCCCAGGCAGCTTTTCCATGGCTTTTTGCCGCTGGAGAAGCATGTGGGATGGATGTGAGTCAGCCCAGGAATGGTTCTGGATGTGGAGATGCCCGGGAGATGCTTTCTGGAGGGATCTGTGCTGGGTGGGAGAGCGTGGAGGGATTCAGGGATGCAGGAGCTCGTCCAGCCGAGAAAATTCCCCCGATTTCCTCAGAAAACCCCAATTCTCGGTGTAATTATCACTGCAGGCAATTCCCAGTGTTGTTCGGGAAGTTTTTCCATGCACAGAGTGGACCTGGAGCTTTCCCTTCCCCTCTTCCCTCTCTCTGCTGGGTAAATCCAGGTCCCTGCTCCCACTCCACCCTCCCTTTTCCTTCCTGGGAAATCTCTCCTGGCCCAGGAGCCAGAGCTGGAATTTGGGCTGGTTCAGAACATCCCCCCTTCCATCTGATCCCTGACCCAGAACAGCAGGAATGTGGACTTGGAGCTCCAGGATATTTCTTAGCACCTCTTCCAGAGGCTGTGATTGGATGGGATCCAGAGGAGCCCAAACAAAATTCCAGGGGCAGCTTGGGTTCTGCAGGCACTGAGGAAATCCAAACATTAAAAAGGAGGAAAAACTTGAAACCCTCCCCACTCCCAGGTTCTCCAACACTTCATTTTCCTGGGCAGGGTTTGGATTTGGCATCCAATGAATCTCCAAACACCCCAAAATCCAGGAGTTCTGCAATTCCACTAGGCCTTTTCCCTGGGAATTTGGAAACACCTTGTTAGAGAAAGGGGCTTTGCAATTATCCCGAGTGTCCAAATGGAAAAACTGAGCTCAGCTGGGGCTTTGCCAAGGTTATCCCAACAGTGGCAGGGTGGGAACGAGGTGGCAAAGGCACTTCCCAGAAAATCCGAGTTTCAGTGAGAGGCAGGATCCCTCTGAGCTTTCCAGGAACGATCCCAGCTCCTGCCCCTCTTCCCAGAGCCGCCTTTTACAAAATTCCACAGCAGCTGAGTAACTCTACGGTGGGAAAATTTGGGATTAAACCTGACTGTGACAACCACAGCTCTGGATAGTGGGAACACCTGGGAGCTGGAAATTGTTTTGGCTCCACTGGGATGGGAAAATCCCACTTGGAGGATTGGGGGATTCCACCATCCAGGACCAGGAGTCCTGCATCGGTTCCTGGGGTTGCACAGATCACATTTTCCTTTCCATGGGAATTTTTGGCGGCTGAGTATCAAAGCTCTGCTCGGCAGGCCGTGGATTTCCTCTGGAGGGATTCCCACTGGGAATGTGGGAGGTGGCGCCCGAGGCTAAACAGGAGGAGCAGATGGGTCAGCAGAAGGAGGAGCAGGAGAGGGAATTGGTTTGTGATTCCTTCACACACTAAATAGCAGAAAATACGGGAATTTTGGGTCACGGCTGAAAAAATGGAGTCAGCGGGGTGGAGAAGCAGCTGGAATTTGTTGTAGATTGAGTCAAGGTGGGAAAAAAACAGAAGAAAGGACATTTTTGTGGAAAAATTGACGATTTTGCTTCCCTGCCTTGCGTCCCTGTGTGTTCTTCCCTGGTCTTGGAAAAAAACCCATGGATTCCATCCTGGGACACGTGGGTGGATCTCATCCTCCAAGCTGGTTGTTGAGGAATTCTGAATCCCCAGTCTTCTCCAGGCTGTTTGGACCTGATGGATGGAATAAAAGTCCCTTAAATTCCCTAATTTGTCTTGTTTGAGGTTTTGCTGGAGCCTCTGCATGGAGGGTGTTGGATCCAGGGAGATCCTGTTAATCCGAGGGAGATGGGAAGCAAATAAGCACCAAAAACCAAATTAATTTAATAATTCATTAATTTTAATTAATTTATTCACCTCCAAGAGAGGACACAGCTGCCAAAAAAAAAGGGACAGAGCCTGAAATGCTGGGTCTGGAGCAGAGGATTTAGGATGAAGGATGATTTTGGCATGTGAATGGCAGCAGAGGGAGTTCCAAAGGCAATTCCGGCTTCCCAGTACCTTTGCCCAGGTAAGAGCTCACTGGAATTCCAGCAGCAGGCATGGGGATTGGGTTGGATTGGAACCAGATGTCAGGAAGTGTGAGCTCCAAACGTGTGGAAGGGCCCCCCGGCCATGGCGGCGCGGCCCGAACAAGGGGTCATTCACCGAGCAATCATCGGCATCCCGCGGCTCCGGGCCCTGAAAAACGGGAATTGACCTCCAGGAGCTGAGCGGGAATTCCAGGGAGAGCTGGCTGGCATGAATGGAGCTCCCATTGGCTCTTGAAATGCTCCCAAGAGGGTTTTGCCTCAAGGCACAGCTTGGGGAAAAAGAAAAGAAAATTGGGCAGAGAGGCCAGGATCTCTCCCTGTCCCTCAGCTCCCGTTGGAGCTTCCATGGGTTGTGTTTTCCATGTTTTCCCTTGGGAGCTGTTTGATCATCCAGGCACAAACCTGCTGTCGTTCGTTTGGTCCAGGGGTACTCCAGGTGTTTAAAACAGGTTGGGAGACTTTTGGATGCAGATTCCATAAATTATCCGGGAGTTGTGGTCGGAGCAGGGATACTTGGGTGGGGTTTTCCTGCCAGGCTTTTGTAGGAGGTTGGACTCTCTGGATTTAAGGAGTTCTTGGTGTTCTTACAATCATTGAAACTATCAGGGAAATTTCCATTTTCTTTCCTCTTTGTTATCCCACATTGCTCCAATTTATATCAGCTTGGTCCAAAAACCCATGAGGATGGGTTTGGGAGAGATTCTCCCATTTATTTTCATGGATAAACCTTCAAGAATAATGGTAAAAAACCCCAGTTTTGAGGCTGGAATTGGGGCTTATGATTTTAGATATTTTTTTCCAATTTTCCTTTCATCTTCACTCTTTCTGCTCCAAAGAAAACCTCCCAAAAACTCACCAGTCATTCCTGGAAGTGTCCAAGGCCAGGCTGGATGGGCTTGGATAGTGGAAGGTGTCCCTGCCACTGGCAGGGGATGCCACTGGATGGGCTTTGAGGTCTCTTTTCATCCAAACTATTCCAGGATTCTGGAGCCCCTCTGCTCTGAGACTGCTGGGAATGTTTCCCTGGAGAAGGGAAAAATCCAGGGAATCCTCAGAGTCCCTAAAGGGGCTCCAGGAGAGCTGGAGAGGGACTGGGGACAAGGGACAGAGGGACAGGAGCCAGGGAATGGCTGCCACTGGGAAGGGGAGATTGGGCTGGGATCTTGGCAAGGAACTGCTGGCTGGGAGGGTGGGCAGGGGCTGGGCTGGAATTCCCAGAGAATCCCTGGATCCCTGGCAGTGTCCAAGGCCAGGTTGGACATTGGGGTTGGATCCACCTGGGACAGTGGGAGGATTCCCTGGGTGGATCCACCTGAGCAGGAGTGGCACTGGATGGGATTTAGGGTCCTTCCCTCCCAAACCATTCCTCGATTCCATGACCTTACACCAGATCAGTTTTCCAAGCTCAAGATAATCCAATATTTGCCTTCTTTTCTAACTGCATCCCTTGACATTTCCACGCTCCTAATTTCCTGCAGGATGAGGAAGGTAGAGATACAAACTCATCCCATGGAGAAGAGCTTATCCCACAGAATATTTGGGAACCGCCAGCTCCAGCTGCTGAGCACTTCCCAGTGGATAAATCCCACTGTGGAGTAGGAGAAGATGTCCCAGTCCCTGCCTGATGCCCCACAAAGTCTCCACGAAGCCATTCCAGCTCCCAAGGTCCATGGAAGCTGCTCCATAAGGAACAGGACACACCTGCAGGGCACTGGTTTTAAATGGAGCCACCATTTATGAGTGTGGATGTGGAAACTATTCCCTCAGGATCCATGGAAGGAGAGTTTGTTGGGCCTCATGGGAATGGAGCAGCTGGAGTTTGGATCAGCCCCTTCCTGAGGGAAAATATTCCTGAGGTTCGTGGTGGGGAAGGTGGGCGTTTAAACCTGGATCAGATCCTTGCTCCCTGCCTGATCTCCACAGCCCTGCAATGTGTCACACCTGGCAGGGTGAGTGGTTGGATTCCCACCTTGCTCCCAGCTGGATTTGGGGAGGTGAGGGAATGTCCAGCTGAGGGGGTCCCTTGTTCATCCTTTAACTAAACTCCAAAAAAGAGCAAATTCCCTCAGATTTCCTGAAATGCTGCAGGCTCTGAGGATCCTGGGGCAGGATTTAGAATGGTGGGATTGGAGAGAATAACCGGAACAGGGGGAACACTCTTTTCTTCCCTCTTCTCCTTCCGAGTGTCGTTGAGTGGAAAAGTCTGAAGGGTTTTGTCTTTCCAAGCACTCAGTTAATGGGATTGGAATGACTTCGGAACTGTTCCTCTCCGACCAAAAATAACTCCAAACATTCCCCGTTCTGCCCACCCCTCCCAGGCCTCATGCCTTTAAAAGGATTTGTGCCTTGAGAAAACAAACCCGGATGAATTCCCATCTGTGGAGACCATTCCAAAGGTCTGCATCTCCTCCTCCCTGCTCCATGGAAAACCACGGCCTTGGCCAGGGCTGGAAGAGGAGCCATTCATAAATTTGATTTCCCAGATGGAATCCCGAGGAATGCTCTCAGTCATTCCTAAACGAGCTCCGTGGGGATTCTGCTCCTGGCATGTGCCAGGTTATCCACAGAGAGCCGGACAATGCCCTTGGCATGTTTTTGGGGTGATCTTGTCACCAGGGGATGTCTGGGAAGGGGATGGCCTCAGCAGTGGGATAATCCACCTCTGGAAATTCCCAGTTTTCTCAAATTTTTCCACTCAGTGCTTGGGAGAGAGATTCTAAAGCAGGAGATGCTGCCTCTCCCTTTTCTCCCTGAAGTGGGATTTGGAGGACTGGAACGGCTTTGGAACTACTTGAGGAAAGAAAGGATGGCTTCTGGAATTCCTCGGGGTTGGCAAAGGTGGATTTTGGATTTCATTGGCAATTGAGAGGATGGCTTTGGGATTTCCTTAAGGGTTGGAAAGGATGGGTTTTGGAATTCCTTGAGGGTTTGAAAGGATGGGTTTTGGAATTCCTTGTGGGTTTGAAAGGATGGGTTTTGGAATTCCTTGTGGGTTTGAAAGGATGGCTTTGGGCTTTTATTGGGGATGGAGAGGATGGCTTTTGAATTCCTTCAGGCTGGAAAGGGTGGCTTTTGGATTTCGCTGGGGTTTGAGAGGACGGCTTTTGGAATTCCTTGAGGATTAAAAGAGTCAGAAATGAGGTTTTCCATGGATTAAAAGCACCATTTTTTGCCAGAGCACAGAAATCCTCCCCTTGTTTGGCTTTCCTGATAATGTTGGCAGAGAAGTGCCCAAAACTCTTCTCATTGGTGGGTTTTGTTTTGGAGAATACCAGAATGGTTTGGAGTGGGAAGGACCTTAAAGATCCTTTAGATCCAAATCCTTGGGGTGTTCATTGTTCCGTGGTTTGTAATTGTTAAATCGGTGCTGATTTTCTTCCATTCTTTGGCACTCCGGGACTTATTGGGATTTTGGTGATAAAATGAGAGCGGAAACAGATTTTTTTTTTTTTTGAGAAATCACATTTTTTGGGGAAAGGCAGAGGGGGAAAAGTATTTTCAGCTCCAAAATGATCCCGAATTCCAAGTTCTACTGATAAAATTCTGGTGTTACCTCATACAGGTGAGCACAATGGTTGTGGATTCCCAGCACCTTGTTCTGGGAATTTTCCTAGCTGGCAAAATTTTCCTGCTTTTTGTGGCTGGAGCTGCCTCACCTTCCTCTGCCTGAGTGGTCCCTTAATTTGTGACTTAATTTAGGAGCAGGACTTTTCCTGGAGTTTCCTGTGTCCACAGAGCAAACTTTGCCTAAAGAATCCTTGTGCTCCTCCGGCACAGCAAACCCAGATGGGCAGGGAGAGGGAAACACCATGGAATTCCCTGGGAAATCCTCTGGAGATGGTGGGGAGTGCTGACACCCCAAAAGAAACGTGGAAAAGCAAATCCCGTGGTATCCACCACACAGAGGGATGAACCACCTACAGTTTAATGAGGGAATCAGGACACGGAAATGGCTTTTCCAATCTGGTTTCAATCCCAGCCAGGAGAAGCTGGGATGGGAAGCAGGAGGTCTGTCCATGATGTGTCCAGATAGAAATGCTTCTGATCTTGGAATGCCCGTGTGGAGCTTTATTTCCTGTAATTGGGCACCAAGACACGTTTGACGCTGTAATTCCTGATGTTCCTTGGCGGCCAGAGGATTTTTCCCACCAATCTGTTGTTCCCACGTGGTCGGGAGAGAACCTCCAGCTCCTCCTCCACTCCCTACTCCAGCCTGGGTTGTTCCAGCTTGGCAGAAACATGGAGAGATGCCAAGTTATGCTCCCAGTTTCAGAGCTTCTCCTAAAACATGGTTCCCCTTCCAGAGCTTCTCCTAAAACTTGGATTCCCTTCCGGAGCTTCTCCTAAAACATGGATCCCTCCTAGAGCTTCTCCTAAAACTTGGATCCTCTTCCAGAGCTTTTCTGAAAACATGGATCCTCTTCCAGATCTTCTCCTAAAACATGGATCCTCTTCCAGAGCTTCTCCTAAAACTTGGATTCCCTTCCGGAGCTTCTCCTAAAACATGGATCCCTCCTAGAGCTTCTCCTAAAACATGGATCCCTCCTAGTGCTTCTCCTAAAACTTGGATCCCTCCTAGAGCTTCTCCTAAAACTTGGATCCTCTTCCAGAGCTTTTCTGAAAACATGGATCCTCTTCCAGATCTTCTCCTAAAACATGGATCCCCTTCCAGAGCTTCTCCTAAAACTTGGATTCCCTTCCAGAGCTTCTCCTAAAACATGGATCCCTCCTAGTGCTTCTCCTAAAACTTGGATCCCTCCTAGTACTTCTCCTAAAACTTGGATCCTCTTCCAGAGCTTCTCTGAAAATTTGGATCCTCTTCCAGAGCTTTTCCAAAAACATGGATCTTCTTCCAGAGCTTCTCCAAAAACATGGATCCTCTTCCAGAGCTTCTCCTAAAGATCCCTCCTAGAACTTCTCCTAAAACTTGGATCCCCTTCCAGAGCTTCTCGTAAAAAGTGGATCCCTTCTGGAATTTCTCCCAAAACACGGACTCCTTGTTCCAGCTACATGTGCAGATGTCCTTCCTCTGAATTCCCACAGCACAGCATTCCCAACAATGTTAATTTTCCTGGGTTCTCTCAGGAGTCAACCATGATGCTTCAAAATTCAGGGGTTTGGATTTGGATTTGGACCATGAGGTCTCTGTTATTGGAGATCTCAGCCTAAAAGCCTTGCCTTGCTAAGCCAGGCAAGAACCTCTCATTGTCTGTGAGTTTGGGTTAAAGTTGGATGAATTTGGAGTCTTCTGGAGAAGTTTTCCTGGTCAATGTAGACAATGCAGGAAAATGTAAGATACAGAATGGAAAGGAACAGTTCTTCATTCCTCCAGTGGTGAAAAAGGTCGGGATTGGCTGGGGAGCCATAAAATTATGGAATGGTTTGGGTGGGAAGGGATTGTAAAGCCCTGCCATTGGCAGGGGCACCTCCCACTGTCCCAGGGTGCTCCAATCCTCATCCAGCCTGGCCTTGGGCACTGCCAGGGATCCAGGGGCAGCCCCAGCAAATCTGGGAATTCCAGCCCAGCCCCTGCCCACCCTCCCAGCCAGCAATTCCTTGCCAAGATCCCAGCCCAATCTCCCCTTTCCCAGTGGCAGCCATTCCCTGGCTCCTGTTCCTGCAGGCCTTGTCCCCAGTCCCTCTCCATCCCAGATCCAGTGAAGTTCTCCTGGGAACTGGATCCAGCCTGGAGAGGGACTCCTGGTGAATTTTCCCTGTTTTCTGCGTGTTCCACTGATTTTATTCCCTAAAAATTCCTTTAGAGCTGGAGCAGTCAGCAGCTGGACAAGCCTGCCCTCCTTCTCCCTCTTACTTTGCCTGTGACCTCGGGAGATGCCGTCAGCTGATGGCCAAGGCAACAGATCCCACCAAACATCCTTTCCTACCAGAATAACAGCTCCCAGCTCCCTCCCAGCCCCAATCCAAATCCCAATCCATGGGACTGTGGGGTTTATTCCTGCAGCAGAAGCTGTTCCAGCTTGGGGTTGCGCCACATGAGCTCCAGCACCGCGTGGAAGTTTTGGTTCTGCTTGGAAGAGCCTCCTTGATGAGCAGAATTCCTCGTTTTGGGAGGGGGTCAGGCCTGTCTCCCATGGAAAGCATGGACTGACACTGGCTGCCAGTGCAATTATCGGTGAGGCGGAGCGGTGCCACCTGGGATAATTTTATCCAAATTCCAGTGGGGTGTCTGATCCCAGGCTCCTTCTCCAGGCCCTGCAGCAGCTGAATCACCTAATCTGGCTCAGACATCTGGCTCCCAGCAGGATGATTGCTTGGAATTGCCAGCCTGTCTCCGGTGACTGGGGAAAAGGAGTTGGGGATTCATTGGGAGGCAGAGCTATTCCAGTGAAATCACCTCTCCCGGTAAAACATTGACATGGCCTTCCCAGGGCTCACTCCAAAGGTTGGGAAATGCATTGTTCCCCTTCAGGACACTCATGAGTCACAGTCTGTGGCGTTTCAGGATGAATCCTCAAGACAAAATTCCAAGATTCCCTCCCAGCACTTTCCCTTTATCCAGAAATGTGATAAGGCTCAGCCTAAGCTCATAGGACAATGTTTGTTAGACTGCTCCTGGTTTCCCAGCTATCTACAGGCTTTGATCCATGAGCTCTGTGCATCATCCCAGCTGGAAATGGATGTGGTGTTCCCTCAGCAAATCCCTCTGGAGCAAGAGGAGTGGGAGGGGAAGTTGCCCCTGGAATGAGGGTGGAAATGCCAATGGGATTCCTGATCCTGCCCTGGGAGCTGGGCTGGGTGGGCAGAGCCAGTGGGAAAACCCCTGGGGATTGCCCCAGAGCTGGGCCAGGAAACGCTGACCTTCTGCAGGGATCTGCAGGATCCAAGGTCTCATTCCAGGTGTGCAGGAATTACAGGTTATTCCATGCCTGGATAATGGCTCATGGAAAACCCTGCCTGTGTCGCAGCTCCCTGCAAACTCCAGCTGGGATAAGGCAGGGATGGATTTCTCCGATGAAAAAGAACTGGGAGAGATGAGCTGAATGTGGATAAAAAGGAAAGGAAGGAGGTGGAGAGGGTGATTCCCAAAGGGATTATGCATGAAGTGCCACTTGGAGGTGACTCCAGCCAGGTCCTAACGTCACCTTTGGGATCATCCCCTCAGGAAGGGGGTGTGGAAGGCTTGGAGTTACCCTAAAATTACTTTTTATTCCTGCTTGTCCCTGCATTCCTCAATTTTCCCAGAATAAGAGCAAGGGAATGAAAAGCATGGAATAAAAAAACATGGAATAGAAAGCAGGGAATAAAAGCAAGGAGACCAGAATAGCACTGAAATTACAGCTGGAATTATGAACTACTGAAACAGCCGAGGATTTGGCAGCTCTTAATTACAAATAAACTAAATAATTGCATTTTGGGACCTGCTAATTTGTAACGGGGAGAGAAAAGGACAAATAAATCAAATTGGGGTTTGTAGCCAATTAAATATTTGCTTTAATAAGAAATAGGATTAAGTAGGGAGGCTCTGCCAGGATAGAAAATGCATCTGCCTGGAATTATCCTGTGAAACACTTGGAATGGACGGAGCTTGAAAGGATTTCACAGGAATCTCCTGGCTCATCCTTGGAACTCTTTGTTTCCCCTTGCGTTTCATGGAGTCCTGGCGGGGCTCTCACGTGGTTAATCATTAATTAGTGGTTAATCATTAATTACTGTCAACTTGGTTCCATTAATAAATGGGGGGTTTTTTAAGGAATCAGTTTTTCTTTCAGAAAAAGAAGGAAGGACAAATCCTAAATGGATGAAGGGAAGTGGGAGCATCTTTGGGATTGGATTGATTGGATTTTGGACTTCTTTTCCAAGTTCCGAGATGGAGCTTCAGCTGCTGGGCCTGGCAGCAAAATGGGAGAGCATTGAGATGTTTGGGAACACCAAAAAATCATGGAATGGTTTGGGATGGATGGGACCATCCAGTGCCACCCCATCCATGGGCAGGGGCACCTCCCACTATCCCAGGTGGATCCAAGCCCCAGTGTCCAGCCTGGCCTTGGGCACTGCCAGGGATCCAGGGGCAGCCACAGCAAATCTGGGAATTCCAGCCCAGCCCCTGCCCACCCTCCCAGACAGCAATTCCTTGCCAAGATCCCAGCCCAATCTCCCTTT
>LTAT01000472.1:24632-41138 GCA_003286495.1 Chlorodrepanis virens | reverse complement strand
TTTTTTTCTTTTCTTTTTTTTTTTTTTTTTTGCAAACTAATCATTAAATACGTGCAAGTCAAATGAAAAGGCACAGGTATTTAAACTGCCACTACCACAATATGAGCACTATTGCATGTAGATAATCCTGTTCTACTACAAAAAGAGTCAAAACTTTTTTGATTTACAAATTTTGATATTGTTTCATTTCAGCTTCAGTATCCTCATTTTTAGAAGCAACCCTCAAACTGGATTAACCCTTTGTAATCTGCTGCTCCTCAGAAGTCAATAAAAGCTCTTTCTGTGTGCATGAGATATGAGAAAAGGCCCTGAAATTCATTATAAGCCTATATCCAGTCTTAAGGACAGCTGCACCATGTGCACTGTTTTGTGACGTTTACCAGGGCAGCTTCTGTGGTTTCGGACTCATAAGTGTAAATTCAGTTTTGTACAACCCCCCAAAAAAAAAACCAAATTATAATTTTTGTTACAGACGGGCAGTACAAAAGACTTAATGTTTTTATCCTACTCTTGAGTTATTATTAAAGCTGTTCACACGGGAAAAATTTGCATTTTTTAGAACTGCATGTCATTCATCTCTAAAATTATCCAAATCCCTATCTCAGTGACTGCCTTTAACAATACTATCAATAGATGAAAGCTTATCAATTATCCTTTGCTAGCATTATTTTAAAAGCTAAATTCTCTCAGGAGCAAGAAAATAGGATGCAATTCCTTGAATAAATTTTCAATATTACCTTTTCCTAATATATTTTAATGTATTTTTTAATTTTAAAATGAAATCAATTATATATTCTTTGTTCTATGTTTTTCATAGATACCAAATGAACTTTTAAGATTTAGGAGACAACACTAATTTCTTTAGTTTTGACAGTTTTAACTTACTTTTAATAGGCATTGTTATTTTCCAGTTGCACACTATGCAGAGAGCATGCCACACTGCAAACTCTTCATTTACCTTTGCAATAGATACCAAAATGACTTGGGATTAAATAGGCTGAAATTTCTTCTAGTGCATGGAGGAATGTTAAGCCCAGAACCACAACTGAAGTCCATAAATGAAAGTTTTACAGAAGTAAAGGGGAAAATACTTTCAGTATTTTAAATACATGGATTTATCTTAGATTTTCTAATAAAAATTTCTTCCTACCAAAATTCTCATGGTCCAGTTATGTTACTGGAAGCAGCACAGAGTTAAGGTCTTGTGCTGCTGCATCCAAACAGAAATGCTATTATTTTAATCTTAGTCACATCTCCTCTGTACCTGAAGTGTTCTTCATATTCTGGACTTTAACTTATGCCTTTTAAATATGAATAGTTTGCTCAAAAAGCTCAAAGCTGAATCTAAAAATATGGATTTTCTCAATAAAATCTCCCAGACTACTGCAGTAACGTGGGCTGAAATTATCATGCCATTAATATCTGAATACTTTCATTTTGTCAGCTCTCCCTGTAAATCATACCTTTTGAGAGATTTATTGTCATGCAATAAATGTGCACTACACACAATACATGCGCACTACTTTTGCAATATAAAGGTTGGATTTATGGAGAAAACTTGATAAAAAGGAACAGATAACTTCTGTAAACTTCAGAAAAGCATGTTTTCATGTCACATATTATGGCTGGTCTCCTGGGCTCTATACTTTTGTACTTCAGAACAGAAATTTACAGGGAGATTTCTCCATTGGGCAGTGCTGAAACTCTGCCATTACACATTCCCTAACCTAATGTAGGTATTCAGTGCACTGCAGCACAGACTTCTCCAGCCATGGAGTATGTCTGGAAAAATAAGAAGCTCTGTGTCAGGCCTGAAGTGGAGCTCCACATGGGGAAAAGGAGAACCATAAAAGAGAGTTTCTTCTGAGCTCTTCTTTTCTTTTTTTTCTTTCTTTTTTTTTTTTCCTTTTTTTTTTATGGCAATTATTCACAATGCTCCATGAAACTGAAAAGCCACTGTAAATCCTGGAGAGAGATATTAAAAGGCAAGTGAAGCAGTCAGGGGCACAAGATAAAGATTCCAAATCCATTTCAGCTCCACATGCATGGAATGGAAACAGATATGGGCTTACATGGCATCTATGTTCACACAACAGCACTGAAAATTTAGGGGTTTATAAATTAACTGCAACTTGAAACCAGAAGAATCAGACACACCAACATAATAAAATCCACCCAACTGAACCCAAGTAAGCACACAAAAATGCTTATAAGTAATTATAATAAAAGTAGTAAGACCAGATGAAGAAGAATTAAAATGAACTGCCATTCAGAGCCATTACAAGGTAATTCTTTTCTGCACTCACCTGTTGTTCTGAGCAATGAGGGAAAGCAAAATGCTGCATTTTCCAAGTGTCCAATTACAACTGTTCACAAAGCTGATGACAAATTAATATCAGAGGCTCCAGTTACCTGAAAAATAGGAAATTCATGGACAAGAATGTGATTTTTATAACATGTGGTGTTCATGTGTTATTGGCTGCACTACCAACATATCACATCTTGCAGAAATCCTACATCAGACCTAGAAGCAAGCACCTGTAGGAAGGGACATCATTTCCACTACAAGCTGAGTTTACAAGGGACAAAAAAATACATGCTAGAAGAAACACAATATGCGAACATACAATCAGAAGCAGAAAAAATAATATATTTATATTGAATTCAGTCCCAGGCTCTACTTGCAATTTTTTTTTCAACTAAAAAAGGGCACATACCTTGGATTCTGTCAATGAATTGTAAGTAGCATATGGGTTATCTCAAGCAAAAATAAAAAAATCACACAAACATGACAAGAGCAAATGACACCATAAAATCCAATGCAAGGTTGGTCACCCCATCATTTTCAGAAGAAGAAGAATCAGAATTCTAAGACCCAAATCTTACTGAAGTCCCTCTCTCTCTCCATTTTCTTCTGCCAACAAAACCCAAGGGAAATCTGCTCCTGTACTAAGTTCTTTGATGGCACCAAACATTACAATGACATTATTATATGGTTTTAAACAATGTTGTGGAGAGTTTCTAAGCCTGTGCATATAATTTAATAATACATAACAAGTCACTGCCTTTTTTATCCATTCCATGCTCTGCTATAGAAACTAATACTCTTTCCACACATAAGAAGACCTCAAAACATATGCAATCAGGCACTCAAGGATTTTTCAAAAACTGAATTACCATAGTAAAAAAATAAAAAAAAAAATAAGGAATGATTTTGAAAATGGATGGTACTACTCTTCTAAATCATATTAACAACTAATTAGTGTCAAGGGCCTGCTATAACTTGGTACCAAAAGAGTGTTATATACAATTGCCTTGGACTAATGGATATTTTATGCTAAAGGATAACTTCTAATTCTGCTGCAGGAAGCACATACTTGCCATGCACTGCAGACATTAGGAGTGTTGGTTGAGATGTATGAATAGAAACCATCCAGAGGGGAAAAAAAAAATTAAAAATCATATAAACTTAAGTGAATCCACACTGGACATTGGAAGTAAAACTCTGAAGTTTCAGGAATAACCAGTAGAACTCAGAGCTAAAGGCAAATAAATTTTGAGTATGACCAGCTTTTTTTCTGTGTCTCAGTAAGAGATAGTATTTATAGGGATGTGTCAATTCAATCTATCACTACATAAAACAAATCCTAGGAGGGAGTCAGGAAGAATTTTCTCAAAATAGCATCCTAGTTTGTTAAACACAGTATGCCATGACCCCATTCTCATGTAGCCCAGTAAAAAACAGATTCTAGTAGCAGTGGGAGGTATATGGAGTATGAGATTTCCATTTTTTTCTATAAGACTCAATATTAAAAAAATGGCATTGGATACACTTTAAAAGGGCAAAGCCCATCTTGTTATTTCCATGCTCCCTCAGCCTCTGCATTTTTTCAAGTCTTACAAACAATATCTAAAAAGACAGTGAAATTTCCCTTGTGAAATATGGAAAACACAGAAGCTTTTTCTTCTCCCCAGGCATGGTCACTGGGATTCAACAGGACAAGTCCTGAAAACATGGCTTTGAACAAAACATCACAAGTCAATAAGGGTGCAGTCAGAGGCTGTGTCTATTCAAATTATATATTTAATCTCCATCCCAGGATAAAACATGTCTTTGCACCATCCCTCTTGCATTCCCTATTCCTCCTTAGGAATTTCCTGCCTTGCTGTTTGGAATTTAAGCATTATTTCTTAGCATGCCTGCTTTTATCTGCTGCTGGTTGTGGCACTGTCCTTGCAGGGCTCCAAGTTCTGCAGAAGGGGATATTGAGGAATTGAGGACTGGGCCACTGAAAGGAGGCAGCAGGATGCCCTGCACAGTGGCAAGAGGCAGATGTGATCAGGGTCAGGCAGCTGGGGCAAGTGTGGGCTACTCTTCCTGAGACTAGAAGTGCCAGGAGCTCTGAAAAAGGAGCACAGATTTTATTAAAAGAAAAAATTACACCAGGCTTTCAAAATGTCAAAAGGCCACCCCATGGATGTCTGTCCATCCTAATACACTCCTGTATTAGGATGGACAGACACAAGGTGGGCTGGTAAATCCTTTCCCATCCTTAGCTCTGCCCTCAGCCCCATGGTCAGGCCAAAAAAAAGCAGGAAATCTGACTCTGAGGGGTGACTCTAATTCCAGTCATCCCTCTGAGCCCTTAGGGAAAACATCTTTCTTTCCATCTCTTCATCCCAGGCTGCCCACCGGCCTCTGCAGATAAATCCTCAACATTTTATCCTTTTTCAGTAACTTGTATTCTGCTTCATATTTATCAGTAATCAAACCCTCACGGAAAGAATATTGCCATTTTTCCTCCTTTGTCTGTAAGGGACAATACAATTCCTGGTGTTACAAAAACAACAGTAATAATTGCATTATTTTCTCACTATTTGCCTTGAATAGAATCAGCCCCTTGAAGAAATGTTATTTTTTGAGGATGGAAGGAACAGAGTGAGTTTTAGCCATATTTGATATTGGCCTGCATTGCACATAACATCATTTCAGAAAGCTCTGGATTCAATCTGGGCTAAAGCAATGCTCCCACAGTTGAAGTTTCTCTTGCATAATTCAGAATTTCCTGGGTATAAGATTTACAGGTAAAAACTTTCTTCCATGCATAAATACTACAGCAATCACTGCTCCTTCAACATCTATTTTTCCAATTTGCTTTTTTTTCCCTCACTCAGGCCATATCTTGCCTGGAGAGGTGAAAGAGAGAGAGAGAGAGAGAGAGATGACATTATTGTCACCTCCATCAAAGATGCAAAATCATGCTACAAAGCTAAAATACCTCAGCTCTCCTGTCTGCTGAGTTTCCCATTTGCTAATGACTGATACAGAAGCAGGTGCATTTCCAAAGCCACAGGAAAGCACTGAGTTTGCCATATGACAATAATGCAAAGGCCATAATGCAAAGCTGTTCATGGGAGGAGAAGATGGGAAATTAAACACCTGTAATTAATTTCCTTCACAGAACATCCTCTGGCGACATCTGCACAAACCTCCCTGAGTCAGAAACCCATTTGTGATGTTTTGCAATTGGTTCAAAAGCCAGTTTTGCTCTGCAGACTGACACTGGCAACAGCATTTAAATGAAGATGGAATGCAAAGTCTTGCTGAGCATCCTCTGCTGGGGGGCAGCCCAGCCACTGCATTTGGGAACTTCATGGAGCTTTTATATTTTTTTTTTCCTTGTTTTCCTTGCCAATTTGTAAATTGTTCTGTTTGGCTTGCTTCCCATTTCTTTAAGACCGATGCTATCAGTATCAAAATATTAATAATATATTCATTTATTCATTTATTCATTTCTGAATGCTTCCAGAGCCATATCCCAGAATTTCAAATAATGTTGTAATAGAGAAGAGGACAAAACAGGGGGTGCTTGACATCTAATATAGTAAGAGCTGCCAGCCTGAAATAAGTGAAGAAATGTACCATCCATGTGTTTTCCAAATATCTAATGTAACTGCATAACAGAGAATTAGAATTAGGTGTTTTTCTGTGTCTCTTATCTGCTACACATTTGCGGAGGAGGAATAATGCAGTTTGGAACATTCATCTCCTCTGCAGCTATTATCGTGCAGAGATTTTCCAGAAGTGGAACTAAGCACAAGTGACCAGGTAGGACCAATTAACCAGACCTATTCATGGTAAAACACTGAAATTACACTTTCAGGGTACACCTAATTTGGCATCCAGATTAAAATGCAGAATAATTTTATAATTAAAAATCAACATCATCATTGAAATCCTTATTCATACAGCTATGGTGGAAAACAGCAACAAGCCTAATGTACTTTCCTGCAGCACAAATCACTGGAAGAACAAATCCCCAGCTTGGATGACAAAACAAATTAAACTGACAGACTAACCAAAGGAGATTTCAATAACCTGCTCGGCCACCTTATTAAACATATTTCACATAATAAAAGTGTTCAGCAAGATTGGTAGCTTGTATTAAGTGGTCACAATAACCTTCCTTGGTCTTCTGCCTTCTCATTTTCCTAACACAACCTAATCTACAATTTGCCTGTTTTAGTGAAATTGAGTTCAATAAGATCATGTTTTCAACATTTTTTTTCCAGAATAATCCCTAAGCCTTTTTCTCGATCAATGTGCTGGATGATTGTTTCACTTAGCAGGTATTCCCCAGATTATTTAGTTTCTTCTACTTTTAATAAGCTTACATTTCTGTACCTTGAACTCTATCTGTCTGCTGTTGGCCTAGTCTCAAGAGAAACACTTCCTTCTAATATTGATTGCACTATGCATTATTTGTTTTGCCTTTAATCCTGGCACATGGAGTCCTGGAGGTTTTGTTTTCAGTATTCTATTTCAAGTCAGCTTGAGTGATGTCAAGAGAACCGGCTCATCCAGTTCAGAAAAGAAATAAATGCTTTTGGAAAAAAAAAAACAAAATCCTTTGCTTCTGTATGAATTTAAGTGTTCCTCAGTAACTAAAAAAAAAAAATGAAATTCATGTTTCATATAACATAAGAATTATAAATTACACATTGCCATAAATAATCTGCATAATTATAACATCAACAGTCAGAAAAACATTACCTTGAATCGAGCTCTTACTAAGGAAGGGAGAAACCTGCTTTAGACAGACTTGCTTTGAGCTCCTTTCCAATCTATGTTCTGAGGTGCTAAAGCCTTGGAAACACGTGCACTTACATATGCCAGTAGCCCTCCAAAGAAAAATGCAAAAAAATCCTAGAGGTGACTGCCACTTGAAATATTTCATCTGAAATCTAGAAGATTTCTTTTCCACTAACGTAACTTTACAAAGACACTTAAAGCACATTAAAACACTATGAATTCCAAAGGTTTGTAAAACATATATTTTATATATATATATATATATTGTTTTATATATGTATATTATTTTGGTAGCTTGCAATGAGTCTTTGTGTGCATACATGTGCATTTGCTGTGCAAACATGGGAGAAATGCTGCTCTCTCAAATGGTTAGATTCTTTAGATATCTAAGGAAGTTAGGCCTGTAAGTAGGTTTAATTTAAGTCATAAGCTGAGCTAAATGCTGTTAAGTGTTGTTCCTTTATTAAATTAAGTTACAACTGAAGTACTGATGAGTGCTGTTAAACCTATTGTCAGGCCATATTCCTTTTTATCCTTGCCCTTTCTCTCCCTCTGTCTCATGCACCTAAACACACACAGATAGTTTTCTGTTTATTGCTGCTTGGATTGACTGACTGGACTTTATTTCCTGCTTTTTTCCCCTCTGTGAGCCTTAACCTTGTAGTAAGTACCAGAGTGAACTTTTCCAATGAGCCTTTTCGTGCTGTCGCTTGATATTAAATCCCTTCTTTTGCTGAAACCCTTGCCAGTCATTCTTTAGGCAATCTCAAGCACTCCTTCTCAACAAGTATATTTAAGGAAAGATTGTTAATTTAAACAGAGCAGTTTGCTTTCAAAATCGAGTTTTTTTACACACTCACAATTGTGAGTGACACAGCTCCATCTGGATGGTTCGGTTTCGAATGCATCTACCTACGTGGCCTAATAGAACATACTCTCAAATCACAGCCTCCTTTGCCACTACTATTTCAGCAATATTTCCTGATATGATGAAGCAGTTGCTCATCTCATTTCTGAAGGGCTTTACTTAGCTCAGTGACAGCACTGATTATGTGCAAAATTATCAGTTATCTGGTATTATTATTGAGCAGCACCATCTTCATGCATATTTACAGAAAATTCTCTTTCCCTGGCTGTTCTCCTGGTTTCCACAGAATGAGTATGTTTATTTGAACACTGCCTTTTGAAAAACATCAGAGAAATCGGTTCTATGCAAAATCATTGTGACTAGGCTCTGTGAAAGCTACAGAAGGGTTTATGCTCCAGCAGCCACCTTAGCAGGGCTTGAATTATGAACAGGAACTCTGCCCTAGTGGCACAAAGGAGCTGGCACAGAAGCATGTCCCTCTCCCACTGTTCTCCCTTATCCCTCAGCCCCCACTGGCATGGTTTTCCAGGAAAAGGAGGGCAAGTGAGGGCAGTCAGTGCTCTTCCAAAAGCAGCTTTAGTTCTCCATTAGCTTCCTGCCAAGAAATCTGTAGGGTCAACAGGGAATGTTGTTAGGAAGGCAAAATGCTTGGCGCTTGGGGTTTAAACTTTATTGCAGTGGGAACTTTGTCAAACATTTAGAATACCTTAAGAAATACACTGTAAGCACAGAAAAGGGCTATCTGCACTGAATATTCCTCTCACTCCTTTAATTATGGACCAAATCTGTGTCTGTATAACTTTACTTTTCTCCTCGAGAAATTCCCTATCTTTCTATTTCCACATTGTTATCTGCTTCAATTGTGAAATTTATTTCTTTGTTACTCTCATTCTGGTACCAGCTCTCCACGAGCTGAGTCCTATTAGAGAAATTAGGGCATTCTTTCCCTTTCAGCAACCTGTGCATCAGTTTACATTCATAAATGTCTAAATAAAAGAAGCAATGCCTTTTATTACATTCTGAGCCTCTAAGAAGCCAATTCCTTCAATAGCTTCTTCAAGGAATGTACACTGTCTCAACTGCAAAATCCATAATGGCTTCCTGGAAATGCTTCAGGGTATAGAGTCTGTACTAGATTAACTGCAAAATTAAGTCTCCAATTAAAGCTACTTTGCAAATTCTGCTAGCATCTTCATCAAGCTCTGGGAAATACTATGCATTTCCAGGGATTCTCATGTTACATTTAGGGACAAGACTATCATTCTGTGCAAATCCTGCTGTGTTGAAATTAATCACACTCAACCAAGGTAGCAGAGGCAGGTGTGCAGTAACCATAAGCTCCCTCCCTAATCCTTAGAGATCACTGGCAGAAAGCAATTCAGGTTTTCAAAGGAAGGAATGACTTTTGGAGTGTGCTCACCTCCTCTGAGTGACTACAGAGAGATGCTGACAAAACATCCTCCTGTTGGGCATATCAGCATAGCACTGAAACTTCAGTAGCAGGAAGGTCCAAGCTCTTCCTAACTACCAAATACTGCTCCCCTAGATAAAAACAACATTCCTCTCTCAGCATCAAACATATCAGGGGATCAAATATAAGAACCTTACCCAGCTAAGTGACACCATTTGCATGTAAAAGAGCTGTGACCTGTACAACAGCCAACAACTGTTTATCCTAACCTCATTTTGAGCTGTCATCCCCTTTGCAGAGCTCACCCTAACAGGTATGCAATTGTTATATCATACAATTGTTCCTAACTTCATTGAAATACCTGCATCTGGATATCAAGGTCCAGCAGTATAAAGGCCCTCTAGGTTTTCCTTAAAACCTTTGTCCGTGGCACTTCCATGTAAAGGAGGAATGACTTTGCCCAGGTGTTTATTCAGGAATGTGCTGAATAAGATCAAATGTAGTTAATTGTAATTAAACCATTACAATCATTAATGCCACTTGATGTTCATAGAGGAGTGGACTCATCAAGAAGAAAAAGTGGTGGTGTGTCCACACCCTTGTAAGGAAACTGATTGATTATTGTAAATCAACAAAGCTTCATAAGCAAAACAGCAGCATTAGTGGCTCAGAGCAGCACACTAGCTTGTTTGATCCTGCTTTAAATTCTTTAAAACTTCAACTGCAATTTCCAGCAGTGCAAAGTTTAAACTGCTTACTGTAACACAAAATCACCTTCCTGAATGTATAATTGAAGCATTCAATAAATGAGGCAAGTAATGGCAAAGCGGGCGCTATATACAACAGTAAATATTTGACTGGTTCTTCAAAAGCAAACTGCAGCATTTCAATATTTACTTGCACTCAGAATTGCTGATGGCTTCCCTGCTGTGCAGTAAAAGAGAAAAATTATAAGTGCATTCATAATCACTTGACCTTCCTTCTAAAAAATTATGTTTGCCAAAATATTCTCTGTATTCCCATTGTTTGTGAAATGGAAAATGTAGATTGCAAACACATTTGGAAGAGCTACTGGTTTGAAACAGCGTCTCAAACTTTGATTTTCCTATCTGCCTTCTGCCCTAGAGCCAACAGCAGTTTCTCACTGTGACAAGACAGATCTGGAGAACTCCAGCTGTAGCAGCATCAACTATCATCAGCACTTGCTGAGCCTCCATCTCATGTTAGACACAGTTCCTAGCACGCTTATGCTGCAATGGAATCCTAAGAGTAACAGGGGCTGCCTGCAGATGGCTCTTGGCTTTGTAACAAAAATCAATCCTCTTGTTTCTCACTTTCACTGGTGTAAAACCCATGGAAGACAGATATAACAGGTATCTTATCTCTTTAACTGAGTGGTCTCTTTGGTGCCTTGTGAAGGCTGACCTAGAACAGAGACTAGAGTTAGAGAATAAAGTAGGGATTTATTAAAAGGCCTCAATGGATCCACCTTGGGCAGCACAAGAGCCCAGCCAGGGCCAAGATGAACCCAAAATGGTCACAAAATGGAAGACCAGTCACAGGGTCTCAACTTTTATAAGTTCTGGTCCATTTTCTGGTCCAAGAGACATAATAATCGTCCAGTTACAGCTTTAGATTATGAAGTCCCATCATTCTTGTTTTTCTTTCTTCAGTTCACCGTTGTTTATGCTCTTGGGCCTGAGATTTGGATCAGTTGTCCTTGGTCCCCAGCTAGAGAAGGAATTGTTCTGTCTCCCTACTCTGTGAAGAGAGCTCACCATCCCCTCATATGAAGCTCAGACCCACCCACTAAAGCAGCACAGAATCTGAAAAATATAAAAGCTAAAACCTGAGGCATCATCTGATAACAACCCCTCACCATACACAGTGATAAGGATACTGCAAAACATCACTCCATTTTTATCATCCAAAATATTTGGAAGAAATCTCATCTAAAACAGTAATGATAGCCTGCCTGCCCAAACCTTTCTTCAGAATTAAATATCTATTTAATTTAAGCAGGAGACACAAAAATTCACCTCATTTTCTGCCCCCAACCTGTCAGGCATGCAAGCGGTACCAAATGATGAATCTCATCTTCATCTCCACCAGGGAAATACTGAACTAGACAATGAACTCTTCCTAGAATTGGTAGTATGAAAGAGTTTATTTTCTTTTAAAGGTTCAGTCTGACTCTTATTCTGAAATACTTACTCTATAAATGAGGGGCCAAATCCTTGGTTATGCCTGAAAGCATCTCTTCAGCATTATCTGCATTTTTCTGCATCAAACCTTGAGTTTTTCATGGTGAAAAGTGAACAGAGAGGACTGATTTTTTCTCACTTCGAGTGCCAGAAGTTAGACCAAGTGGCTAAGCAAGACTCCTAGGCTGTCCTTGGATGGTTCTATTGAGAACCATCCATCTCCAGAGGGCACTCCATCCCATTCCACAACAAATGTCATGATGCAGAATGGCAGTCACCTGTCTGCTCACCGCTGAATAAATGAAACAGATGCTTTTGGTCAGATAACTGAAGATGAGGAAATCATCTCAGAGAGTATCTCTGACCAAAGAAAACCATGCAATGCACCAATAAAAGCAAACCTCAACCTGCATTTGTGGAATGGTGGTTACAGCAAAACAGTAATTCCTGGCCTAATTGTACATCAACAGTTGGAGTGTTTTAGAGGAAAATAAAGAATATATTATGATTAAGCATAACTATGCTGCAGATATTTATGTTCTGTTAAAGATAAAATGCTATACAAATGTAACAGTATTTTCTTCTCTATGATCAGGATACTCTTTTAAAAGCTTGATGAAGGAAAATGTGTTCTTTTTCAAAAGCTTGGCTGAAACACTTGGCTGAAAAGCATTAGCCCATCACTTACCTGAAAGACTGGGTTTTATGGATGACTATGAAAGGAAAAAAAAATTTGTTGAGCCTATTTTATATTTTCTACCTTTGTCAGCTTGCATGAGTAACTTCCATCCCCTTTTGCACGGCTTTCAATATATTAAAAATAATGAATAAAGGAGGCTCTAATGGGAGAAGTCAAATATGGCAAAATAATTAAATTACTAAACATCCAGAAATCTCTTGCTTTCCAGATCTATGAGTTAAATATATGGCAATTCAATTTCCTTAAACACTTGACAGGACCTATTTTGTATGAGATTTATTTGCTAACAGGCTTTCAGTCACATTAAGTGCTCACAAAGTGCACAGAAGCTGTATTTTACTGCACAGCCCTAATTGAGCTGTCTGGGCTAAAGTAGCTGAATGTTACAGAAATGTTTATTATACAAATCCATTTACTCTCAAACTAGAAAAGGACATTCCTGTACATTGGAGTGCAATTTATCCTAGAAAAAAGAAAGCAAAAGATCTTTTATCACCCCCTCAGATCAGTGAATTATTGTTATGGACTTCTTTTACGACTCAAAATCGGATTTTGCTCCAAACTGCAAAAGAGCAAAGTCTCAAATGCCTCTCAGTTATTTTTCAATTACATTTAATATCTCTTTCTCAACAAGAAGTAGAACTTAGTGAATTGCAGCAATCCATAGCTACCTCAGCAGCACACTTTGAATGGGGAAATAATATATTTTTGTTTTCACTAAACATCTCGTTGTCCATTTTTGCTGGTTTTTCCTATAATTTCATTAAGCATTTCTTTTTTCCAATTCTTTTGAGCATCTAACCATCCAATTTGAGTTAAATGTTTAGACAGGCAAAAGTCACACAGGAAACAAGAAGCAAAAAATCCTAAAACCTGCATGTGAAACACAACTGTGGCTGAAATGTCACACATCCCCAGAATCCATACCTATGTATCCCACAGGTTTTCCTCATGGCAGCAAAGGAGGTAGATGATGGAAATCGACTTGTCTCAAACAGGAGATTTAAACCCAACTCTGGTACAGAGATGGGATGTGTTGCAGGACCCAATTCAAGGGGTAAAAGCTGTAGCAAAGGTATTTTAGATGTAAGAACCTTAAATAAAAACTTGACCTGTTGTCCTCATTTCCAAATACTTCAAATACTTATTTATTTCTTATTAAATAAATAAAGGGGCTAAAAAAAAAATCTATTTTGGCTTAAACTCAGCTTTTGCCTCAATCTGGTCCTACTTAGGCAACCTGAAAAGACAAGAGGGCAAAGAACACAAATGAAAAGCAGAGTCTGAGAACTGTGTTCATTTGTAACCATAAGGATCCAAAAAAAAAGTAATCTAAATTACATTGTTTTAGTAGGCCTCCTTCCCAGCATACCAACACTGTAATTACAGGCACAGATATTAGACCACAAGGTGGAAAGGAGCTTGCACACAGGACCATAAAGTACAGGAGACCTCTGCTCTCCTCTCAAATCCTCTTTCCCTCCTCTGCTTTTTCAACTGATTTTATTTTATTTCATTTACTTTTCTCAAATGTCCTGTGATTGCAGTTCAGTTTCTTCACCAGAACTCGACTGATTTTTCCCCTGTCCATGCTTGGCATGCATTTAATAGTAATTAAAAAATCCTCTACTCAGATATTCTACTATACAGATAATCAATCAAGAGGTAGTGACTTTGATTGATAGTCACTGTCATGGAAACTGGAGGATGACATTTTTTGTTTCCTTGAAGGAAAGCTGGGTAGATAATATGTTCCAAACTATCACTGAGACATATTTTTGCCACATGCCACATTGCTTAGAAAGATGGTACAAATACCAGTGATTGGCACAATGAAGGAGATTTGCTGCAGGGATCTGAATTCCTTATGCATCTCATTTGCTCTGGAAAAAAGCATCTCCTCAATATTCCCTGACCCTCCCTGGTGGCATGACATATCAACAGAATGAGCAATAAAACTACAGTGAAGCAACTTTCATTGCAGAGAAATCAAGAGAGGAACTGAATGTGATGGAATTCAAAATAATGAGGAGATGTGTGAGCAAGGAACAGTGTCACAGGGTCTTTGCAGGATGCAGATGAATGTGGAACAGAAAAACTTCATCTCAAATCCCAGCATAGAAATTGTTAAGATAATTCTGACACATATTGGTGCCAGCAAAAGTCTCAAAAGGGAGAAAACATGAAAGCTGTCTTCCTTAAATATTAAGAGGTGTGAGTTAACTCAGTGGATCTGAAACCATTTGAAGTTGAAATCTACCATTAAGTGCACCTTTGAACAAATGGGAAAAAAAACCTGAATACAGGATTAATCACCAGTAAAAAAGAGAAATCCTGCACAAAAAATTCTACTTTGTTGAACACATTTCTCAGTTCTGTTTATTAATAATGTTAAACAGCATGACTTTATATCTGAGACAAGTTTGGTAATTTTGTCCTTCCCTCTTTTCAAGGCTGGACAGGAAATACCTCTTAATCTTCAGGAAAGTATTGCCTGGGATTAATTTGAATCTTACTTCCAAGGGGGTTTAGCAAAAGTGATGTGAACCACTTAATATAAAAGCTCTAGGTGATCTTAAACATCACATAAGCTAAACTAAATGCTAATTATAAATAACACTTTATGAACTTCAGGACAGATCTCCCTGAGATGAATATTTTAGTTGAAGTGCGTATTTCAGGAAAAATTGAAGGGTTGGTTTGTTTTTTTTTAACACAGATTAACAGTTTATTATGAAGAAAACAGCATAATCAAGATGTATTCCATGAAACAGAGTGTTGTGAGATACACTAAAACCTCTACTCAGTGTTTCTTTTGCTAACTTTAATATATTCTTGCTTTAAGGTTATTGCTTTAATAAAGCGCCCTCTGCCATTTTATGTTACATGGCTTTAGCTTTTATGCTGTGTAGTAATTCTGATTAAAATCTCCTGTCTGTTCACTTGCCATAATAAGTAATTCCTCTTTTATAAATATATCTGATTTGCCATCACTAAGACTTGAGGGACAAAGCTGAAAACTTAAACCTTAGGCAATCTTAAACCCCTTAGGCAAGGGGGACTTCTCAGCACCTCATGACTCAGCAGCAGGAAGGCTTCTTTAATAAACTTTGTCTGAAGCTACCACTCTACCCGTGGCATCACCTAAACAATTAAAATTTAAATCTTCTAAGGAGATCTAAAATACTTTTCTAATGGCTTTACCTTGGTATTTTTAAATACAGGGAGCACACTAGCTGCAATGTTATATTATGGTAGTTATTCTATTATCATTATTATTCCATTATATGAAAAACAGTGTTAATAATGTTTGGGATTCCTCTATTTCACAAAAAGCCATTTTTGGATGAAACAGTGGGTGGATAAAATAGGAAATAGTGCAAGAAGCTGTTTATGGGCAAAGAGTAGCAGAGAGATGCTACTTGGGTCACGCCTGCCACCAAAGGGACAGTTTAGAATCACACAGCAGTCATTGCTGCTGCCACACACACTGGGCAAGAAGACAGAGCAGAGATACAATCCAACTTTGCTGCACTTTCTTTAACTCAGCAGGAAAGAAACACTGCCTGGCAAAAGCCTCCAGAACTGCTCAGCTTTTCCATTACACATTCTAACTAACCAGACAAAGCTGCCAGGCTTCCTGCTTTCTTCCTCTTCAAACAAGAGTTAGGAATACCTTTGAATACCTAGGAACACCTAAAGATATTCCTTCAGGACATTTTCCAATGTCCTAAAATGGACATTGGGAAAGGCCTCTGACCCCCTACATTGCAGGGAATAGGCTCTGCTTACTGATTTTCATGGAAGCTCCAGCAAAGAGGTCAGAGTTGTAGGGGACAGCCCCTTTTTCCCTGTCACACACACCTCTGCTGGCTCTGCTCCCATGAAGTTGTTATTCCAGCATTCCCATCACTGAAATGAAAGGAGGGAAGCAAGGCCTCAAAGCTTGTTTTTTCATGTAATGCAAATCCCTCATTTCCTTAATACAAAGTTTTAGTGTGCTTATTGTTTCACAAAGAACAAACATCGAATTTCTCCTGGACTTGACCTCTTCTGATCCCCTGAAGCCTTTCACAGAGGCTGGAATTTAGACACACAGGTAAAGTGGGAACTGAGAAGTTGCTCCATCTCTGCCTATATTGTGTCTATGAATAAAATGAATAAATGGCTTCATACTGCCAGGCCTGGTTTTTAAACCCAAAAAAAAAAACCCAAAAAAAAACCAAAAAA
>LTAT01000472.1:9955-24622 GCA_003286495.1 Chlorodrepanis virens | reverse complement strand
AAAAAAAAAAAAAAACCCTAAACATTTAGACAGATCTAAAATGAGCTTTCATGCTTTGGGCTGCTACCCTGTAGAACATTCTGGCCACAGCTTTTATCAATTCCACAAACCAGCATTTTGACAAACAAGTTGGACATTGAAACCAACAGCTGCAATTTGGCAGCCACAGGTTTTCTGCTTTTCATTTTAATAATGTTTCTGCCCAGCACTCCCAGCTCTTGTTATTCCAGCTGCAGCAGCCATAACTCATGTCTCTGGGGCGTTTTTGTGTGTATGCTTTGGAGCAAAGAGGCCTCACAGGACATCTAATATGATGTCCTTCGCAATCCATTATTAGAGTATGAATCACCTTGCCAGTTAATCACACCATTATGAATGCTGAAGGCATAAAAAAACCAAGAGGGATTGAAATACTTATATTTCCAGATTAAGGAAAACTCTTTAAAAAAGAATGCAGGCAGACTAGTGAATATAGGTTTTTGAACGGTGCCAGATTGGCACACAAAAGTGAAAAATTTTAATCAAAAGGGCTTTTTGTCTTAGTTGCTTGAAATGATACTGGAAAAGAAAGGAGAAAATATGCAAACTTCCATCTACTGCTAAAAATGGATGTGCTGAAGTGGGAATGTCAATGCAGTTGGAGCAAACCCAAGATAATTTCAAACAATAATAGATAAATACATCAACCCTCTATTTACCTGCTCTGTCGTTTGAAGCTAGCAGAGGCTGATGCAGTTAGTCAAAGTCATCAGCAGCACTGCAGAGCAGCATTAATCTCTCATTCGTTTCTGCTTTCCTGGCCCCCCTCCTTCCCTTGCGTGTACTTTGCTGCCACCTCCAGGATACACCGGATTTTAGCCTCGAAGTTTAAAAAACCTTTTCACCAACCAAGAGTTATTTTGCTCTGAGGTGCAATACTTCAAATAGTAAGCATGGTTTTGGTTACATTTAAAAAGGAAACCCCCAAAACTCTGTTTGCAGACACCATTCACAAACACAGGTGTCAGGACAGCTTACAGATGCTTCTTCCTTGGAAAAATAAAATGGTGTTTAAAATAATAGCCTGTTCAGCAAATTACAGAGCAAACTCTAAAAAAAAAATTATGGCATACACTCATTGCAGAGTCTTTTGTGAGTATTATTGTCCCTAATTTCAAGACAAGAAAAAGTAAACAGACAGTTCTTAACTGGAAGTATTTTATAAAGTTAGGATTTTTTTTCTTTTTTAAAGCTGTGTTAGGTCATTCAAGACACACTCCTACACCCTCAGAAGCAGGCAATAATTGCCATTTTACAAAGGTTCCAAATCCTCTACAATGAGAAGGTAGTAGTTTCATCTTTCTCCTCTTCTATTGATGAGAGGATCAGGTTCAAGTGGATGGAGTATCAGGCATCATTAAGAAATTCATTCTTCCAGAAGCCATAATGAGGTGTCACAGTGCAGAGCTGTACACTATGGACTATGGAAAATTTGTCCTAAAATAAGGACTAACGTTATACTAGAGGAAGTCCTTTTAAGATGCTATACAATTAATAATATCTGCTTAATATAAACAATGCAAAAGGATTCAGAAGTTGCTAAGGCTAATTTTATGACTTTATCTTTTGGTATCTTCAAAAACATAAGATTTTGAAGTAATCATTTACAATACTAAGGAAAAGCTCACCAAAGTGAGTAATTAATTTCTATTTAAAAATAAGATTGAGTGAAAGCTAGGTCATACCCTACTAGGACTTTCATTATCATTAAGAACCTTTCTATCTCAAAAGTACAGGATGAATTCCACTGTCTAACACCCAGATTCCAGGGGCTTTTGTGCCTGATTAAAGATAGCAAGGGGGAAATGAACATATGACACACCTTGGCAGAAATGGGCTGTGCCACTCACTGGATTCCTTCTCTGCAGAGATCAGCACAGGTGTGGCATTCACATTCCCTGAACGTGATTCCTCCGCCCAGGGTTTTTCTCCTGGGAAGCTGAAAGGCAGTGAGAGGACTCAGAGAAAAGGAGAACAATTCTTATCTCATTTGCTTCTCCTGTGTGGCGCTCATGTGGAATGTGTTTGGGGATTGTTTACCCACAGGTGATTGTTCCATTGGATTCTGCTGGGAGTGGTTTTGACTCATTGGCCAGCTGGGGCCAAGCTGTGTCGGGACTCTGGAGAGAGTCACGAGGTTTCATTATTGTCTTTTTAGCCTTCTGTAAGTATCCTGTCTGTATTCTTTAGTATAGTATAGCATTCTTCAACATAATAAAGTATAACAAAGTAATAAATTAGCCTTCTGAGAAGGTGGAGTCGGGTGCATCATTCTTCCCTGCCACGGGGCTCGCCATGCATTTACAACACACAGGCAATATACATCACAGAAGTTATTAAACAAATTTAGTGACACTTAAGCAGGGTCTGTAATTCATTAGACTTTTGCAGAATTTACCAGCACAAACCACATTTTGCCTGGCTTTTGCCAAAGCCTGTGGAGAAGGAAGCTGCAACAGAAACATCTTTCCAAGCTGTAGCTCAAGCACTTTGCCAAGCATCATTAAAAATTATGTATTTAGGGCAAGCTGTCTCCATTTGTACTTTATTCTTACACTTATTAAAGACTTCTGTTGCTTAAAATGAGGTGTGTGTTCACTGGGTTCTTCTAAAATTGCTTTGCAATAATCCTACCAGAAAAAAAAGTATTTAATATGATTTCCATTGATTTCCTGTACCAATCATTACAAATTTATCAAAGCATAAAAATGCATAGAATAGGCCCTCACAGGCTTTACAATGATGCTGAACTACACTTACCTTTTGGAAGTCAAAAGGCTCAATTACTTTTCCTCTATTTTAGATAGAATTCACTTGCTTTCCAATGTGACCAGAATTTGAAGTAGCTATTAATTTGTACACAGTAAATGTAATAGTCCTTTATAGCTGAGGAGAGCAGTGTGAGAGGAAGAAAAGATAAAAAATTCAGTGAAATATTTCTATATAACCTGGTGAAATTTGTCCCTCAATCCAGAAAACAGTCCATTATATGTCAGTATTTCAGAATACTACAGAAATTATAATAAAATAAAAGACCTGCACTCGGAGTAAAGACTCAGTTGCCTGGAAAATCAATCCATATTGAAACACTGCTCTGGGACCTTGGACTAACATGATTAGTTCCTGAAAATCCCTTTAAAAAGACTAACACTTTGAAGATACTAAAATTTAACATTTATTTATTTTACTCAAAAGGAAAACCTGTGCTAATTCACAGCATATCAGCACCTCATCAACGTGGCACATTGGGAAAATGGTGTGTCTGCTAAAAGAAATACAAACCATGAAGTAACAAGGATTTTTGGAATCGTTTTCCTTTTGGCTGGCTTTTTTTTTGTTTGTTTGTTTGCCTTTTACATGCTCTGCAAATATTAGAATTTACACTGAAAAAAACCTATAAATCGAGAAAAGGTATAAATTAATATTAAAATAGAAAATAAACTGAGACTTCCCGAGAAAAGACAATATTTTTGTTATTGACATCAACTTCTTTTTCCTATATAGAACAGATAAAGATATCAAGATGCTTTTGCCATCCTCATTAAAGGCTAACAGGCTCTCTGGAATCCCTAACAGAGTTTATACACTCCATTACTGTGCAGTATCATCAATGTCCTCTTTTTCAGGTAAGCCTTCTCTCATTTGTTAAAATACAAAAATGCAACTTTTTTTTTAACTCTGCTGTTGTGACAGGACTGCTAATTACACTGCTAATGTAAATAAGAGAGTCTCCTGTGGGGAGCATTAATCCCAATTTCTGACACATTTAAACCTTGTCCTCCTCACATGAGGTTGAGTGGAAACAGTATTGCTTTGTGCTAAAAGGAGGAGTTAATCCTTCCTTACCCTTGCTTTATAAATAATGTTCATAAGAGTACAGGAACTCCAAAAAACCCAAGGGGTTATAATTTCTAATTTCACACCACTGCAGCAAAAGCTGGTCAGAGTCTCTAAATTCTCTGAACACAGGCATAAAATTCATGATGTCAAAGAACATGGGGAAAAAAAATCCACATCAAGATAAGCCACAAAGGAAAAAATTAAATTAGTGACCACTGTGGGCATAGTGCAACTCTTATTTCAGGCTAAATCTCATTGATATGAGAGTCCCAAGACAGTCCTACTTAAACTAATTCAGCATAAAACACCACTCAATACAATGGTGGCAATATCTAGTCTCAACTGTCTCCTGCAATTTACTTTTAATTTGTAACCTTGCCCACCTTCTGTGCAATTTCACAGCAGAAAAAATCATAGCTATAAAGGCTATTTTAAAATAGCATTTCCAGTTACAGACAATTAGTTGCAAAGACATTGGGGTACCCTAGTGCTTCTATTGAAATGTAAATATTTGTGATTTTAACAGCTTACTATTCAAAGCAAGACAAGCTACTCATTTACCACACTTCTTTTATTCAGAACACTTTGAATAATATTTGCAGTAGAACACTTTGAATAATATTTACTGTCAACATTTTTTTTTTTTCAAGGAAAGTAATTTTTTTCCCATTAGTTCCAGATTCATTGTCTTTCAAATGTTCTCATCACTATTGCTACTAAATGCTACTATGGCATCTTTTTCAGAAATTATAACAACTGCAGGAAAAGGGAAAATATTTCAACCTCAAAAAGCACATTGTAAACAATAAATTGGCCAATTCATAACTGCTGTGCCTGAAATAATTATAAGAATTTCCTTGCTATATTTTTGCCTCAAGACCTTGATCAGTAACAGGTTCTTCACATTTGCCACCCCTTACTCACGCCCACCCTACCCAGTATGAGTTAAAAAGGCCAGGACAGCAAAAGCTACATTTTAAGTGTTATTTCCCACTTCTCCCAACTCACCTCACCCAGCAAAAGCAATAGACTCAAGAGCCAGCAGGAACAGGCAGCTGAGATAAAGAATCACACAGGAGAGTGCCCTGAAGATCTCTTACTCCCTGGAATTCTGGCCCTCAGCACCCATGGAGGTCAGTGCTGGATATTCCAGTAAGATCACACTGTTTGAGAAAGCAGTTTTGGTGGAACCTGTACTTCAGCTGAGAGAAAATGATGCAGTATTCTGTTATTTGCAATGACAAGTGATTTATTGGCATGATTTTTATTCCCCAGAACTGGTTTAGGTGTTAAACTTCTCCACAACTGTACTGGCTTTTTAATTCTGTGCAATTCCATGTTTGAACAGTGGTGCTAGGTATCCTTTTTTGTTAGTGTTATATTAGAACAGTCCATTTTCTCCCCAGTATGTGCTTCCTTAGGAATATTTTTACTGCTGCTCTCCAAATCTTGAATTTCATTTTTCATAAACAGATGTTCTACTTGTGTCTTGTTCCCCCTTCAAGATTACACACAATCAAATGAGACTGGAATACTTCTCTATCAATATTTTAAAGTTTAGCATATAAAACATGCCAAAATATTTCAGATGGCCTCTAGGACACTATCTAGCTGAATATAAGTAAACAAGTTTAGAGATTTAAGATTATTCAAGATTATTTCAGATTATTCTAACATATTTCCCACTCATTCCCAGCCATCTTTTAAACTATCAACACTTTTTTCAAAAGTTCTTAGCATTTATCATCCCATGGCAGTCCAGAAATTCTACTGATTTGCACAGAAATAATTGGTAATGGGGCAAATATTTTACATCCGAGTATTGTTAATGCACTGGGCAAATTGCACTGACTGGAATAACTCTTTTCTCACAGATATTGGAAAGGCATTTTTACTGCCTTATCCACAATTAAATAATAATCTGATGTGTAATTTTAAAAAAAAAAATCTAAATTTATCATAAAATAGAATGCAAGAACTGAAGTGCTGTAAGGGAAAGGGAGAGGAAGGGGAAGTAAAAATGTTCCCCAAAAGTCCCAGGTTTTATAGTTACTCTTATGCCTCTGCCTTCTAATTCTTTTCTCTTCTTTTCCTTCTTAATTCAGGGGGGAAATCCAGACTTTGGACAGTCCCTTTTTCACCCATTCAAGCCAGATTGCTCCCAGAAATTGGAATGCACAATAAACAGCATTCTGGTTTCAAACTCATTGATTATTATTTAAAGATGAGAAGATTCTACGCAACACCAAAAAAGTTAAATAGCCACCAAGCACAATTCTCTTTTCACTGAAGAAAAAAAAAAAAAAAAAAAAAAAAACAGGTAATCTCAGGAAAGTTCCTAAATGCAAGTCTTGATATTTCAAAATATTTCAGCTCTTAAAGGCTCTTATTAAAGGAAACTGCTAAACCTGTCCTCTTGCTGGGTGTGGGAATATGTCCATCCATAAACACATAACCTAACCAGAGAGAGTAAATACCTCAGAAAAGCTCTGTTTTCATTTTCTAATGTGTTCCACCTTTCAAAACTAAAGAAATATTCATGAAATGACAAATTTTCAAAAAAGCAGCAAGATCAAAATTTGTTGATGGTATGGTCGTAGTTATATATGAACTGATTTTCAGGCCAGAAATTAGTACAAATGAGTGCATTTATACTTTCAAACAATGAGTTTTGGGTAATCCTTCTCACAAGTTTCACAAAACCAAACAGTTTCAAACTCAGTGGGAAGGTAATAAGATCTCCCTTCTGTTCTAATTTAACAGAAGGCACAGAGATGAAATGAAGAGATGCATGATGATACCCAAAGTCTCCCTAAGGAAAAGCAAGTTATTTTGTTGCTGGGGCCACAGCAGCATGCCAAACAGCATTTTTGAACTTGGATACCCTTCTTAAAATTGCAGCAGTGCACTTAATGAGCCATACTTCAGAGGTGCATAAAATTAGGACTGAGGTAGACTGCAGACCTAATAAATCTTTCATTAGAACTTGTTCAGGTATCACTTTTCCCAATGTCACAATGAAGCTATGACTGAGGGAAGGCCATTGATTCCAAGGAAGAGTCCCACTCCATTCCACACTGACCCTACTGCTTGAGATATGCTACCAAAGGCTTAGATAAAGCTCTGCTTTTGAAAACAGCCTGTATTAAATACGCCTGACACACAATCATTGGTTCACCCTCCCAGCCAGGGATACAGAATGCTCCTCAGGAACCCACAGGAATCAGCAATTAACATGCTTGCCAGGTATTTCCAAGGGTATCATGTTGAGCATTTTTCACAAGCACTGAATTCAGTGAAATGGAATGGGGTTTACTAAAAGAATTGGCAATTGTGAAATTAGCAGTGGAGTGTTGATAGAACCTGAGAGTTTTGCCTTCAAAGCAGCAACAAAGGGTTTAACTAGAATCTAGCTTAGTGTGAACTTGCAAACAAAATTGATTTATTTATAGTAGAATAAGCCCCAAGAGCACTCAAGACTCCTTCCACCTGCTGTCCTGTTGACCTTTTTCACCAGTACAGGGACAACTGGTAAATGGCAGAAACCTGCCAAGGAGCTATGGAGCTGGTCTAGGAGTTTGAGACATATCACCATATCTTATTTTCTCACTTGAAAATGACCAGCCATGAATCAAAGCTCCATAATTTTGAGTCATTAGAAAGACATTTCATTCCATCATCATTATTTACTGTGACTTGACAAATATGGTGAACTGCTAAGAATAATGGCATCTATTTTCTTCTAATTTTCCTGGGAAAGAAGGAAGATATGTACATCCCTACTAAAGAGCATGTGTCATATCACAGTATATGCTACACATGAAAGCTCAGAAGAAGACAAATAATTTCAAAGTGAGTTTTGGAAGACTTTAAAGGTCTTACTGTAGTATCTTCTATGCCACTCAGGTTCAAGTCATTTAATAAATTTGCCAGCTTAAAGCTTAAATGATTTAAGTAAGGACACGTAGTAGGAAAAGACACATTAAAAGTAAAAGCCATATTCAGATGTAGCTATGTTAAAAAATAGAGAAATTGCAATGAGCCCTATGCTTAGGAGAGAGTATTGTGCAGTTAATGTAAGTAATGAACCTTTCATGTGAAATGATGTAGTGTCACAACTCATTTGCATCCCACTTAAAGTGTAATTAAGTTTCCCTGACAGCATGGCTTATGGCTCAAAGAACAGACCTGGCTGCTAAATTAATCCAGAATCCCTCTAGTTAAATAACACTCTGCAAAGAAAACTTCACACACTTTCATTTAAAGTTCCTCAACTTACATTTAAAGTGGCACTACACAGAGTTTCAGAGAATGTTTTCAAGGACTTCAAGATGCCCTCAGTCACACAGCTGAGTTGAAAACAGGTGTGCTGCATCCACACCAAGGTTTGGCCCAAACCCCACTGCACAAGACAATGCAGTAACCTGTCTAAATGTTATCATTTTGAGGTTTTCTTCAAAGCAACCTATTGCAGGAACTCCATTACCAGGACAGGGTTCTCAAGTGAAGAGAAAGGTCAAAAACACATTGAAAATGTGCTACTAAACTAACTACAGCAAAAGAGATGACCATCAGTTGGGTCATTACCTGTAATGATACCAATGTCTGATTTTTTGATAGAGTAGCATCCAGCAATAATAAGCTCAATATTAGACAGGTTTTTTGGTTCTAATTGAAAGAAGCCAGACTATTAACCACTCTTTTCAGCCACCTACAAAAATCATTCCCTAAAACCAAGTTACTAAAAACATGATAGAAGTGAGGAGTGAGTGGCTTGTGGTTTGGAGAGTCTCAGAGGGAGCATTAAGTTGTGGAGTAGTATTCCTAAACCACAACAGGGAGTAGCATCTTATGGTTTATGACTCAGTTTATTCTTTACTGATTTTCATCCTAAAGGTTCTATTTAGAGCAAACAAAGTTGAAACAATCCAGAATATATAATCCTGTAAAGTCCATATGGATCTAAGGAAAGTTAACTTATTACCATGAACCGTAAGTATGGACTGTCCAGAATAGACACTGTCATCCTATTTTCCATTATATTCCTACCTGCATGTTACAAACAGTGAGGAATCTGTGCAGTCTCTCCATGGTTCTGGAAATCTCCTTAGAGGGAATTCCATTTTGGCCACTGGAAATAATCCAATTTTAGCAGTGTCACAAGAACACTCCCAAGAGCCACCCTGAAAATGCCAGCATGAAAATCTGCAAAGTCAAAATCTGTATCAAAAAGGAACAGGTACATCATGGCTATAATTAAACTGTAGCTCTTGCAAAGTTCTGAGTCCTTTCCTACAAGGGGAGAAGTTGCAGCAGCTTTTTTGACAAGTGAAAAACAAAAATCGTGTTTGGCAAAATGATCTGATGTTCTGGAAAATTATTTTACTCCATAAAATTATTTCACTCCAGTTAAAGAAAGGGTAAGCTGGTAGCAGTTATTTTATACATAAAGAAATGTTCAAAATAGACACAAAAATCATGGTTTTAGAGACAGTAGTAAAAAAAAAACGAAGAACCACGTCTCTGAATTTGAGAGATTAAGCTATAGCTTTTTAATAGAAATACCATCACTACTTAGAAGATTGGGAAAAATAATTTCAAGTATTTTCCAGTAAGGGAATGTTTCAGGAAAGTTTTTTGTGCCCAAGAAGAGAAGTTTACAGCCCTGCTTATCCCTCTGCAGTCAGAATTTATAACAACACAAAACACAAGAATTATTCAAGTGTAACCCCTTAGAACTTGAACATTTGCCTGTGATTTTCAGCATGAGACAACGCAGTTTAACAAGCTGGATCAGATGGTTATTTTCATGTAGTTTCAGTCATTACTTGACAGTAGGAACTGATTTATCCACATCCACAACAGTAAGGCAGTTGGCTCCCAGATCCCTCCCACATTCCATTTTTGACTTAACATTTTCAAATACACCAAATGGCGGCAAGTGGTGAAAACAAGGAACAGGAAAACACTCTGCCAGTAAATGCTATGAGTTCCACTAAAAATTTCCACTTAAAAATTAAATTCTCTTAGGTGTGATGAAACCAGAATTTTGTCTCTGGCTTTCATGTGAAGCCACTTGGAAGTCTACAATGGTACTCCAGGATGTATCTTGCCAAATACTGCTGTGTATTGGACACACATTTCAGGGCAGAAAAATTCAATTTTGTTTCAAATGCAATGAGGTTTTAAGTTAATTTAGCAAGTAATTATAAGGACTTAATTGGCATTAACCAAATCAGAATTGTAGAATAACAACTGCATAGAAATATTGTGAAACACTGCAAATGTAAATGCTATTGTATTCCCACCAATCAGGTAGCTACACATCAAACTACTAATTTATTTTTTAGCAGCATAAATATGGTTTGTTGACTGGGACTGAGCAGGAAATGGTGTTCTAATAGAGTTAACCAGAGACTACCAAGGATCCTTCAGGGAGCCAGAAAATTCTGAGGTTCTATGGAACCACCAAGCCTAAAATGAAGGAAAAGCTCCCACAGTAGTTTTGTCTCCAACAGCTTTTTGCTCAAGTTCTGAAATCAGGGCCACTGCACACTATAAATCAGCCCTGGAGCTTTGAAGTCAATGGGCTCCCCCATGTAAGGAATACAGCTAAATACATATATTCTCTGCCAGTTGTTTGTATATGGCTTCTGTATTTCCTCTAAAACATTCATTCCTTGTAATTATACGCAAATAAGCAACTTACAAAGGATGTTGTGTATTCTCATTAGATGAAAGGTCCTATTGCCATTGACATTCCATTCTGAATTTTACCCAAAACAAATTCAAGTCAAAAGAAAAAAAAAAACTTACGTTGGCCTTAAAGACCAATCTTGCTTTCTTGACAAAAAGAAACTGTTGCTACTCACAAATCAGGTCCATGAATCAGTTTCATCTCTTCTTTAAGTATTGGATAAAATGGTTATATATTCTTCCACTCACATTAAATAGTGTAGAATTCATTCTTCTTGGGTGGCAAAAGCTTTCAATGAATAAATGAAAAGAGAATCACAGAATAATTTGGGTTGAGAGGGATCTTAAAGACCTTCTCGTTCCAAGACCTCAGTCAGACAGGTTGCTCAAAGCCCAGTACCACATAGCCTTGAACACTTCCAGGGCTGGAGCACCCAGAAGTTCTCTGGGCAACCTATTCCAGGGCCTCACCACTTCCCAGTGAAGAATTTCTTCCTTCCATTTAATCTAAATCTGCCTTGTCTATTTATAAACTGAGAATTGCAGGCCTTCCATCAAAGCATTAAGTGGTACCATCAGTTTTTCCACTTTTAATTTCCATTTGAACTTTTCACTGTGAAAACCACTGATTTTTCAATCAAACACTGATGCAAAGGTATAAATTAGTTTCTACATTTTAAACTTACAAAACAGTGTGTGTGTGGACATTTTGGGTCAAGACAGCCATGTCTAAGCCACTACCACCCTGAAAGATAACTGCTTTTCAATGGTTAATTCACTCTTACTGTGGACAGTGCTCATAAAGGTAACACCTCTTTTCTTCTACAGCTCTCTCAAAGTCTCATTAAAAACAAAGGACAATCATGAACTTGTCCAACCGTGTTCTCTAATGACATACAAATATAAAACATTAAGATAAATCATGAAAATTACTCTCTTTAGCCTTGGATACTGCATGGTTAGGTGTTACAATACCTACAACAACATAAATGCTGCCCATTAGGACAAAAAGTCACAGATGATAAAGAATATTTATGTGCTTATAAGAGCAGTGGGCTTCACTTTTACTCACTTCATGTGCTTGCAGAGACACAAAATGCTGCAGACATGCATAAAAGTACCTCCACATAAATCTAGGGCTAAAGAATACAAGGAAAAAAAAACCCTTTAGTTGAGATCAAGTACTTTGTTGGAAAAGAAATTCTGTTACCCTAAAAACATTAACTTAAGTGTGCAGTTCACTGAAAGTCTGAGCTTCTGAAGAAACATGTTTGCATTCTGCACAATGTGCCACAGTGAGGTTGGACTTTGTGACAGTTAATAGGGGAAAATCAGCTCTGTATTTCATGGAGCTTAAGTATAAACTTGAATATAAAGAGATACTCACAGAACAGTTTTCTGGTTTACTGGATAACCTGTGCCAATTTACAGAGGTATCTCAAAAGGCATTATTTCAGTGTTTAATTTTAGCTCAGTAGAACAAATTAAATAAAATTGACAAATTTTAAAAACCCAAAGGAAATAAAGATCACAGAGGAGAAGATGGTGAAAAGAACAACAATGGTCGATTGGAAAACCTCTCTGTACATGAAAAACTAGGAAAAACTCTAAGAGAAGAGATACTAGAAATACTAGAGAAATTAATTTTACCATTATGGTGTTCACCTATTTTTACACTAATCAAAAATCCACCATTATTAGAATACCAGATTGCACTTTTTACTGATCACAAGATTATCCAGATGATGCCCAGCAAGTCTCAGAATTTGGCCCAAACTTGATTCAGTCTAAATACTCATAGACTTTAAATCAAATAAATATCCAAATCATTACAGCAAGGTAATTCCAACAGAGTTTTCTGGGAACAACAACGCTGATTTAACAAAGCCAGAATGGACGTTTGAAATTACAATCTCATAATCTACCACAGATTCCCTCCTGCCGCTCACAGAATTCGGTGTGTCTTTTCTGGTTTCAGTTTTCAAACTCAACTTGATTCCAAAGGGCTGTGCTGTAACAGCGGGGCTCACTGCAACTTAGGGCCTGACACAGCCAATCACAAATATCAGCATTCCAGATTGGGTAACAGGTGGCATTATTTGTTTCCTCAAAATTAGAGCTCTTCCAGTGTGCAATGGCTTTTAACACCCAGCCTTTCAGATCCACACATCACTTGAGACTCTGCCAAACTTTCACCAGGAGACATGGAAACAGCCTTCAATACCAGTGCTAATGGAGCTTAAGCAAATGTGAAAAGCTTCAGACTGCTCCTGAAAACCAGCTAAGATATCAAATGCAAGCACATAGAGTGTACTGAAAGGTGCACAAGCAAAGAAAGTTATTCTTAAAAAGAAAATCTCAGCATACTCCTGTTGTTTCCACTTGTGTGAAGCTGGTGATGGATACTCAGCAAAATCAGAGTCTGACAGCAATCACAAACTCTTCTAACAAGACCTGAGATGCTTAGGTGATTTCTAATGCAGTAGAAGGGCTCAGAGAACACGGAACACAAATCCAATGGAAAGCAGGCTTCACAAAACGGCTTTTAATTAGGATGTTCTAATTAGATGCTGAAGAGACACACAATCACCCACAATTAATTCTGCTCTTGATAAGGCTTAGGGAACAACACAGCTAAGGCACAAAAGATACAGGCAGTTTAACACTTTAACTTTCAAACCTGAATCTTCCAAGAGGCAATGGGAAAACATTCCTTATTTTTCACTTGCTCTCCCACTGTGTGGCCTACTGAAAACCAAAAAACTCATTTTGCATAATACCTGCAATTTATTTTTAAACAATCCAGTCCTTATGACCATAATTAGATTCATTCCATCTGCTGAAAAACTAGGCAATTAGTGGTTCTAATAAACTAGCCATTAACTTGTACTTAGAAATGACTGATTTTAATAGCAGTATATTTAACAGTTTAAAGGAATCATCACATTTGTCAATTAGCACCATCAATTTTTAATTAAATGATCTTTCCACAAGTGGAGGGGAAAAAAAAACCACCCTGATGTTTCATTAAGTTTATATGGAGCAGAGAATTCTTCTGACTAAAAGGCAATTTTTAAGGGCTGTTTTGGCTAAACCAACATTTTGAGATGTAAGTTGATACACAAGCTAAAGACAGAAAGAAGTTGCACAGATCTTCAGACAAAGACCTTCTCAAAGGAGGTTTTTGTAGTCTTGCTAATCAGGAAAAAATAGATTACATCAGAAAAAAAACGCAGACATTGTTGAAAACTACAAAGGACTTTCAGAATACATCTATGAATCCTAGAGGGAGAAGGTGTTAATAACCAAAGAGGTTATTTACTCGGCATATTGCATTACAGTGAGCACAAAGCAGTCAGTCAGTGCAGGTGATACAGGATGTGTGCAATAGCCCTCATTTTAACAGATAAATTGCACATCTTACAAGCAAGGCCATCAGGATTTGAAGCACTTCAGGCATTGTAGACTCAGGAGGATGAAAGCAAAGACTTGGCACTCTGAAGCTAACACATGCAAAATGTGATTAGTCTTTCCTGTATCATTTACTAAACCTGCTAATTAATCTGGAGGGCCTCACACAAGCATCAAATACACAGACTAACTGATATGGAAAGCAGTCCATTTACTTCTCTATTATACCTAAACAGGTGCAGAAATAAAAAGGGGGGGAAAAAATCCACTTCTCATTAGCTCAGACATTCTTTTCCAATCCTAAATGTTACATCTCAATTAAGTCTTGACACTTCAGAGGTGCAGCATGTGGAAATGGACTCAAGTCTGAAGGATATTACAGGGTACAAAAAAATTCCCCTTGTCTTTAAAGACCCACTTTGTGATTTGAAAAATTCTACTGTGGGCACAGAAAGACATGTCAAGCCAAAAGCATTGGCAAGATAAAGATGTCTCCTTTTAGGCAGCAGCCTGCACTTAAAATCCAAAATCATTTTTCATGCCAAAGACTTGTCTAATGATCATCTCATCAGCAATATCTGAAGAGATAAAATATAGTCCCCACTTCCTAATATTAACAATAATCTGACACAGCTTGATGTATGAGATCCCTTCAAGGAAGACTTTGACTCTTGCTTTTTT